>JAWPHD010013195.1:0-70187 GCA_037043455.1 Cyrtodaria siliqua
ATTTTTGGCTCCGAGCCCAGGGGCCCTCAGGGGGTCAAAAGGTCAAATAAAAAAAAAATCAATTACACTGTCATTTTTTTTATATTTTTACACATAGCTTGGTATATGTGATCGTCTATAAAAGATAAACAACATATCAAACGATTTTTTTATTTTGCAAACTCGAACGTCTGCCCTGGGGCCCAGGGTGAGTGTGGCGGGCGGGGGCATTTGGGGTCATTTTTTTGTTTGTAATTATCTCTCAAATTAAACATTATGATGATGGCTCTGCACCCAGGGTCCCTCATGGGGTCAAAAGGTCAAATACACTAAAAAATCAATTACACTGTCAGTTTTCCATATTCTTGCACATAACTTGGTGTATGTAAACGTCGATAAAAGATAAACTTGGTGTATGTAAACGTCGATAAAAGATAAACATACTTAATGATTTTATTATTTTTATTATATCGAACTCGGACCGTCTGCCCGGGGGCCCTGGGGTGGGGAGGGGGAGGGGGGGTTGTGTGTGTGTGGGGGGGGGGGGATTTGGATTTTTTTTTATATAATTATGTCTCAAATGAAACATGATGATGGGATTACACTGTATACATTTGTTTTCTCCTATGTTATAGTTGGGCCTGGAGAAAGGGGCATCAGATACACTAATAATGCAATTAAGGTGTCATTTTTTCATACTTTTGCACATTAATTGGTATAATAGTCATCTAATAAATAGATACGCAGCAGTCAAAGGATTTATTATTTAAAACTCGGACGTCTTCCTTGGGGTTCAGGTTGGAGTGGGTGGGTGGTATTTGGAGTTTAACTGGGGGTCAATTTATTTAAAAATTATTTCTTAAATGAACATTTTGATATAAGACATAAACAAAACTCCTATCTGATATGCTGTATTAATGGTATCACAATAAACGATATTAGAGAACCCTGTCTAAAGTTGTGTAATTATATCTTTTCAGGCCAAGTAGTGATGAAAAATCCAAATGTTCTGCCAAAATCTCAGGAGGCATTAAACAACACAAATTTTGCCGACAGTATACTGTCAGATCAGTGTAGCGTGGATATACAGGCTGTCATACAAACGGTCAATGAATAAAACTATCAGACCGGTGTAGCATGCATATGCAGGCTGTCATACACACTTTCAGTGACTAATATTCAGTGAAAAAAAACTGTCAGACCAGTGTAGCATATATATACAGGTTGTCACACAACTATCAGTGAATAATAGCCAGTGACTAAAACTGTCAGACCAGTGTAGCATATATATACAGGTTGTCATACAACTGTCAGTGAATAAAAGTCAGTGAATAAAACTGTCAGACCAGTGTAGCATGGCTATACAGGCCGCCATACAAACTGTCAGTGAATTGTAAATAGTGAATAAAACTGTCAGACCAATGTAGCATGGATATACATGCTGGCATACAAACTGTCAGTGAATAAAATGTCAGACCAGTTGTTACATGGAAATACATGTTGTCATGCAAACTTTCAGTGAATAATAATCAGTGAATAAAACTGTCAGACCAGTATCAATGAACATACAAACTTTCAATGAATACAATTGTCAGACCAGTGTAGCATGTCTATACAGGCCGCCATGCAAACTGTCATTGAGTTTTAAATGGTTAGTGAATACAACTGTCAGACCAGTGTAGCATGGATATACATGCTGCCATAAAAACTGTCAGTGAATAATAGGTAGTGAATAAAATGTCAGACCAGCGTTACATGGATATACATGCTGTCATACAAACTGTCAGTGAATAAAGGTCAGACCAGTGTTACATGGATATACATGTTGTCATGCAAACTTTCAGTGAACACTAAACAGTGAATAAAACTGGCAGACCAGTATCAATGAACATACACACTTTCAGTGAATACAATTGTCAGACCAGTGTAGCATGGATATACAGACTGTCATACAAACTGTCAGTGAATAAAACTGTTACGGACTTATAAAGTCGGACCAATGTCAACGGATTATGGGTTATCATGCTAACTGTCAATGATATATGAAATTATTGTCGCTTGAGAGAAGCGAATTAGACGATAATTAATTTCTCTTCATCTGAGTGATTCTCATAGGGGGCGCACTCTCAGTGGAGTGCACGTGGCGTGTAGAACGCCAGTTTTTGCCATTCAGCGTTGGATGACTGACCAGTTAACACGTTCAAATTTTAGACTGGGTAGTATTACATCGAGAGAACTATCAGCGAACATGGAAAAGAAAACATTATAGAAAAGTATTGTTAATTTACAACGAATGATCAGTCGTACATGTCTTTTCATTACTTCAGGTTTCAAAAAGCTTTGAAATGTTTATATTTCCTCAGAAAATGATAATAGCAAAGATGATATATAGTTCGAGGTTGCTGTGAATTATTGTAAAATGTTTACAACACAATTTTAATGTTGTATGCTGTCACACGTAAGCTTGCACGTGAACGTCATGCATGGTTGTGTAAATGTGGTACATTGTATCACGAATGCAAGTATAAAGCTATTTATAAGAGACCTGGTACATAAAGTGATATCACTGTAGTACAGTGTGACTGGGGTGTGTATCTACGGATGCTGACGAGTGTACGTTTGATTGCTAGATAAATTTATATCGATAATTTTCAGAAATCCGTGATGAGATGATCGGTGCACAGTATGCGAAATAGAAATGTCCTCGACAGATGATAGGTTAGAATCTGACGGTCGCGGAGATCCTGGGTTCGTGTTCCGATTGAGGAACGATTAAATAAAAAGACGAATTCAAAAGATAAGTAGTTTTTGTATGGTAGTGAAATTTTCCAGTTTGGTATAGAAATAGGGGTTGTGCTCCTCTGTCCCCCTAAACATGCAGGTTGAGTGAAGCTAAGACTGGTTTCCACAGTTAAGTGTTTTAGCTAACCAGTAGGCCTTATTGCCTACTGACCGTTCCAAGTCAGTAACCCTGTCTTCACCACCCTTTCTGTTGTTTTTTTGTCTCTTTCATTGTAGTTTCAGGTCCTTGTTTGCAGTACAGTGCGGACCTACGATGCCATTGCGTTCGGACGCTGTGGTTTCTATAGGACCCTATATATATCAAAATAGAATTGAGTCACTGGACTCAGAACTAGATGTATGAGTGAGAGTCGTGTGACTCGGGGTTAAGACGTTTGTAAATCTAATGGAGAGTCACTTGACTCAGGATTAGATGTACCTGACTGGGAGTCACGTAACTCGGGGGCAGAGAATTGTAAATTATTTTTTGTAAAATTATCATTGCGAGTCATTGGACTCGGGCAAGTTGTATTGTATGTTATAATAACTGTTGATATAACTTTGAGATTAGTAAGGGGTTAAGATAAATGATGTTATTGAGATGATGATTTGAATTTAGTTTGTATGTGTTGTAAAAGTATTGTGAACTATATGTAGAATCGAGTCACTGGATTCAGAAGCAGAATTGAGAGACTGGACTCAGAAATAGAATTGAGAGTCACTGGACTCAGAAGTAGAATTTAGAGTCACTGGACTCAGAAGTAGATGTATGAGTGCGAGTCGTGTGATTCGGGATTAAGACGTTTGTAAATCTAATGGAGAGTCACTTGACTCAGGCTTAGATGTGCCTGACTGGGAGTCACGTGACTCGGGGCAGAGAATTGTAAATTATTTTTTTGTAAAATTATCATTGCGAGTCTTGGACTCGGGGCAAGTTGTATTTTATGTTAAATTAACAGTTGATATAACTTTGAGGTTAGTAAGTTGTTCAGATAAATGATGTTATTGGGATGATGATTTGAAATTAGATTGTATGTGTTGTAAAAGTATTGTGAATTATATGGTACGTACAGTCGGTCAATCCCGGACTTACACCAACAAATATAAGATTCGGACGGTACTTGAAATTTAAATAGGTTTACATGAGATCTAAAGTAAGAAACATAACGTCTTTAATATTAATTACTTGGAGTGTCGTTTAGACACTGGTCGTATTTATGTTTAAATTCTATGGACTAGTGTACCAATATTTTGGTTTTAGACAGAACTTGTTTTATATCAATTATAGGTAGTCAGTGTCGGGTAAACACAGGACGTAAACATGTTTTAAATTATATGGACTATCCATATTATATGAAATATCTTGGTTTTAAACAGAACTTGTTTTATATCAATTACATGGGCTGTGTGTCGGATTTAGGTTTAAATGCTAAGGTCTAGTGTACCAATATTTTGGTTTTAAACACAAATTGTTTTATATCAATTACATCGAGTCGGTGTCGGGTAGACACAGGACGTATTTATGTTTAAATTCTATGGAATAGTGTACCAATATCTTGGTTTAGAAATGTCTCACATGTTATATGTTTAATAATGGAGATTTGAATTCGTATATGTAAGTTACTTAGATACTGGTATTTGGTTGTTACAATTTTGAGCCCGTTCTTTTAGTTCAGTCGGTCGTCCAATGGCTTATACCAATAAATAATAAATATATATTTATAACGTATGTGTTGTCGTGTTACTCCTATGAGAAGGTTGAGTATTAAGAAGAGAAATGAAATTATTGTCGCTTGAGAGAAGCGAATTAGACGATAATTAATTTCTCTTCATGTGAGTGATTCTCATAGGGGGCGCACTCTCAGTGGAGTGCACGTGGCGTGTAGAACGCCAGTTTTTGCCATTCAGCGTTGGATGACTGACCAGTTAACACGTTCAACTTTTAGATTCTTAGTAAATCTTGTTGCAGTAACTTACATAGTATGGATTTAAAGACATTTCAGGATATTGATGTTGTCCGGGCTGTATTGGTTCCATTGATTATTGAAACGTTTGTACTTTTGATAGTTAAAGGTCAAGTCAGAGGTGCATTTTATTGTGTGTGGAACCTTGGGTTTAATACTCCGCTAAATGACTGGTCAGGTGGGAAATAATGTAAAGTATTTTGATAATTAATCCAAAATCGATCCGGGTTGAAATCAATATCACAATTCCTGAATCACTTAGCATTCGTGCTGACCATGGCACTATGAGGCCGATCGTGCCAAATATTTGAAATTGCCTCTGCAATTTATTTTTTCTTGGCCATTTTTATAAATAAATAAAAATGAAAAATACCCCTTTTCCGATCTTTGAATGACAATTATGTGTTGAAATCATTAGGTTACTGTGATATTTGTTGTTTTAAACTTAAGCAGTCCTTGTCAAGGACACATCAAACACTTGTATACTCTTGATATTTATTTATTATTGGTGTATACTTAGGAAGTGTAGATTTAGATTACGATATAGATTTAAAAGTTAGGATCTGTATGTATCTGGCGATACAATTATAAGTGTAGCCATATTGATGACAATTAAATTATGGAATACCTTATATGAGTATAAGTTTGACTACTTTATTGTTATTACCAAGGAGTAAGACACTTTTTATTTTGACTATTCGTAATATTCAACTCGCAGCAGGAGAGTATTTGGTATATGAAGTTCCTTCCTTTCTTTCATAATTTCTTTTTATTTCAAAAATTACAGAATTTCATGAAACTTGACATTAACATTCAATCCTTATGATCTCTTGCTGGTCCTAGATGTACAGTTCAACCTCCTGCAAATGGAAAATGTCTGCCATAGCTTAAACATATTATACAATTATTTAATTCCTTTGAAGTCAATGGTTAGAACCATTTACTGATCCAAGAAGGGTACTATTGCTAGAGACGGTTCCCCAAGTGCAATAGTACATTTCAAGGGTCAGTAGTAGTCACTCTCTCAAATAAATAGTCTAAGGAATTAATACTTGTTTTATTAAATATCATAAAATGTAAACGTTTTTCTATTGTTAGCTCTACTGGCCAAATGCTAGCAGAGCTTATGGGTTGACGAGTTGTCAGTTGACTTTTATCTCATTAATACGATAGGGCCTTTATTATTCATCCAATCAGTTCCAAACTTGGCTTGATTGTTAATATCAATAAAAGCTCAGACAAGTTTGAAAAGCAGCCATATCGGACCAGGAACAGTCCCTTGAGTGAGTTAAATATATTATATGTTGCCTCATTAACACGATAGGGCCTTCATTTTCCATCTGATCTTTCCCAAATTTGGCCCGATTGCTGATATCAATGAAAGCTTGGATAAGTTCGAAAAACACCCAGTATCATCTGAGTTATGGCCTTTGATTTTCTTCATGTTTGTTTTGTCACCTGTGTAGGTAGCTTATATAGAAAGGAAGCTCGGTAATGCATTTGAGGTCACTGGAGTCAAGTTCAAGGTCGTTGTTACTAAAAACAGAAAATAGTTTCCGGACAATAACTTCAGTAAGGAATGAGGTATTGGAACAAAACTGTCTGTGTGTGTAGTTTGCATGGAATGAAAGCTTGGTATTACATTTCAGAGGTCACTTGTGTGAAGGTCAAGGTTGCTGTTACTTGAAATAGAACAATGGTGTACGGCAAATAACTTCAGTGAGGAATAACACACAACTTTCTATATAGGTAGCTTATTTGGAAATAAAGCTTGGTATCATATTTGAGATAACTGGGTCAAGGTCAAGGTAGCTGTTACTAAAAATAGAAAAATGATTTCCGGCCAATAACTTAACCAGTTAGGAAGAGATATTGGAACAAAACTTGCTGTGCTTGATTATATAAAAATGAAGCTTGGGATTGCATTTGCGGTCACTCAGGTCAAGGTCACTGTTTCTTAAAATAGAAGGTGGTTTCTTGACAATAACTTCAGTTAGGAATGAGATATTGGAACACAACTTGATGTGTAAGTAGCTTATATGGAAAGGAAGATTAATGTCGCTTTTGAGGTCACTGGGTCAATATCAATGTTGCTAAAAATAGAAAAATGGTTTCTGGCCAATACATTTAGTTAGTAATAAGATATTGCAACACATCTTATAGCTTATATAGAGATAAAGCTTGGTATTGCATTTGAGGTCACTTGGGTCATGGTCCAGGTCCCTGTTTCTAAAAATAGAAAAAGTGTTTACGGACAATAACTTCAGTTACGAATGAGATATTGGAATCCAACTTGCTGTGTAGATGGCATATATGAAAAGGAAGCTTAATATGGCATTTGAGGTCACTGTGGTGGTCAAGATCGATTAGTAACGCATGAGTAATGGTATTTGTTATGCTGAAGAATGTCTTGTGAACACTCTAGCACCTTAGTGTACCATGCTTATATCTTTTAAACTGCATTGATGATTTTGTCTAAACTTCACATGGATCCTGCTGAGGTCTGCGGCTTTCAAGTTTTGAAAAAGAAATAGGTCAACGCCAAATCCTATATGGCCGCCATTAAATATGGCTGACGTTACTGTATCTTTTTAACCGCTCGGATGATTTTGCTGAAGTATATAAGCTTTCAAATTTATAAAATAAATAGGTCAGCTTGACATCCAAAATTGACACCATTAAAGATGGCCGCTGCTACTGTAAAACGCTTATATCTTTTAAACTACTTGCGTGATTTTGACAAAACATCACATGGATGAGAATGAAGTCTATGGCTTTCAAGTTTATAAAAATTAGGTCGATGCGACATCCAAGATGGCTGCCATTAACGATTGCCGCTGTTTCCGTGAAATGATTATATCGATTAAACTGCTTAAACAATGTTAACCAAACTTCACATGGATGATGCGGAGGTAAATGGCGTTCAAGTTTGTAAAAATTAGGTCAGTGAGACATTCAGCATGGCTGCTGTTACGATATAAATGGATACAAATAAGCACTCCTTTGAATTGAATCCAAACACTCGATCTTAATGTTAGACATTTCGCTTGTATGTTATCCACTTGCATTAGAGCTATACTAGTTTACAGGCCCAACAAAGTCCTTCTTGTGCGTCTTCTTTTACTTATAAAATTGAATTGGAATTTGAAAAAGTGTAAGGCCATCGTCACATGAAGCTTTGCTGTTATAAAAAAGCGAGCTTAACGTATTATTGCACGGTTATGGAATGAACTTTTGCATGGTCACAATACTTTGCTGTTTTAAGAAAAGCTAGCCACTGACAAAGATAATCTATTGCATGCTAAATGTACCAGTTCATGTTTACGAATGAACTATTGCACGGTCAACATATTTCCGATCAGAATGGTCAAAACTATGTGACTGCTTCTAGGCCAATAAAAACTGCTTATATTAAAACAAAAGAACATTTAACTTACATCCCTTTTACCACAAAAGCACATTTTACTTGCTTCCCTTGATCCGCACAAGAATATTTGACATACCTCTATTTTAAATCTCATTAAATTCAGACCCTTTATCACGCTACGATACTCTACTCTACTAAGGATCTGAAAACGCTGCACTGGAGGTCACGTTAGATCGATCTTACGATTAGCCAGTCAGATTTCAGCCTACAAAATTGCTAGGTATATACTGTATCACTGCGCATGTCATGTTTCAGTAAAATGCTGTGGAGCAGTCTATGCTCTGTATTGAAATAGACCATGTCCGTAACTTTTAGCTTATAAAACACAAAATAATTTCGTTTTCAAATACAACAAACCAACCATTATTGAATATTTACTGAAACAAAACAGATTGTTTGACTGAATTTAATAGCGTTACAAAATGATGTACCGATTCGTGGGATTGAGCCCACACTAAAATTAAACTCGCGGTTCAACAGTCGGCTTCACTATAAACTGAGCTAAGCGGGCCAGATGTACAATGACTTACTATTTAGACTGTAATGTCGTAATAATTTCGGTGGAATATATATTTTCAAAACATCTGACAGCGCCCATGACTTTCTTCGTATTATTGATGTAAAACATGACATTTAGTGCATTTCTTTGAATTTATCGTGCAGTCCACAGCAATAACACACGAATATATAGATCTATGTGTTTTCGGATATAGATTTGTGTGTTTTATGTGGATTTTTATTTGTTCAGTTCACTCGAACATCATCTGAAGTGCATATGAAGCGATTTCATTGGTTGAATTTAGTTGATCTTCTCATGAATATTGATTAGATGAAAGGTCGATCTGACGTGACATCCAAGGCAGTGTTGTCAGATCCTATAGCGGAGAGTATCAAAGCGTAATTAGGATATGATTTTAATGAGATTGCTCTTTTTTTACACAAAACATTTGTTTTACCCCCATTTAACTACAAAAAACAATTGATTTACCTCCCTTAAACCAAACACAAAATGTTACTAACCTCTCTTGGACCCCACAAGAACACTTTATCTACATGCTTTTATCCATGCAATACTGTTTTATGTAACTCCCTTGAACCACACAAGACCATTTGGGTTACCTTCTTTAAAACACACAATAACGATATACTTTCCTTTCTAAATTCTTTAACAATACATAAACCCCATTATTAAGCAAGAGAATTTGACGTACATTCCTTTAACCACACAAGAACAGTTTACTTACCTCCCTGTAAGCACACAAGAACATTTGACGTATCTCCCTTTAACCATACAATAATATGTGACTAATCTTCTTTAATCACTCAAGAATATTTTACTTACCTCCCTTTAATCAAACAAAAACATTTGCTGCAGGTTAGAAGATTCTAGGCCCGTTCTCCGTATCTTATATCTTGTTGTAAATGGAGGATAAGCCTGGTATGTTCATTCCTGCTACCCAATTCATTTTTCCCTTAAACCTCATAAGAACATTTGACATATCTCCCTTTAACTAAACAAAAACATTTGACTTGCACATCTTAAACCACACAAGAACATTCGACTTAACTCCCTTTAACCATATAAGACCATTAATTTTGACACCTCTCAGGCTATGTAACTGTTAAGAACATTCGACTTACGTCTCTTAACCACACACAGTGTTAATCAGAAAGAAACCACTGAGTGACCATAGTTAACATATACACATGAATGCATGGTTTTCAATCTTCAAGTAAAATGAGTATGTTAAAATATTCTTATTAGAATATCCAACTTATAATAAGAATTTCAGATCAATTGCAAAAGATATCTGATTATTTATGTTTTATTCTGGTTAGTTGATAACTACAAACTAATATGATACATGTCAGTATGCATACACAATTACACGCCATAATACAATATGCATACACAATTTTCACACCATGATACAATATGCATACACAATTACACACCATAATACAATATTCATACACAATTACACACCATAATATGCATACACAAATACACGCCACAATACAATATGCATACACAATTACACACAATTACACACCATTACACAATTACACACCATTACACACCATAATACAATATGCATACAATCTTACACACCCTAAAACAATATGCATTCAATCCTACCCACCATAATACAATATGCATACAATCTTACACACCATACCAAGTCAAGCTCATGAAACATGGCTGGAAACTATTGGCAGTTGTATAGCGAATCTTTTTCATTTCTTTACCTGAAATCGACAAGTAACATCAAAAATGCACATCCATTCACTGAAAAATATTATAGCCTATAGCGAGATTCAAACCCTGACATTCGGATTGACAGTCTATTTGCTTTAACACTGGGCCGTATAGTCTGGGCCATATAGTCAGTTGATCAACAGTGTTATTTCTATCGCTATAATTTGAGCATTGTAAGCGTTATCATTTGTTCACCTTTTTGTGTGACTCAATGCGTGCCTAAGTCCATATTTACACCAACGACTGTAAAACAAAATGCACCAGAAAATGTATATTACAAGTTCCACCATTAGACAGGGGCGGATACAGGATAAAACACCGAATCAGTTTTTCAACATTTCATGTCATTCATTCACACTATGCGTATTTTGAAATAAACATCTGTCAAAACCACATCTCTACCTAACTTCTGTGCTCATACTCTCCAAAGAAATAATCCTGACAAACACAGTAAAATACTTACTATTCATGACAACAGACATAATACTTTAACATCAGGTTAGATTTAACAATGAAATAAAAACTAATCTTGGAAAAACACATGCAAACTAGAAACCTTGTTTTTTTTCCAAGGAACTATTTTAGCACCCTACGACCTGGAAATACTTCCTGACTGATCTGACACCTAAATGAGTCACGACATTTGTCAAAAATGTTTAACTGACCAATAAGGTTGACCGAATGGAAAATCAGATGCTTTTGCAAGGACATATTATCTTTTCTGTTCAATTCCTGCATGCAAAGAACCATTCGGCTAATATAAATCAAGGATTTTAAGACCCGTTATATACATAATTCAGTATGAATAGTCAATACAATAAAATCACATGTCTGTAACAATAGTTGTAGCTGAATTTGTATTTTAGAATCGATTCACACATTTTTGGCGTTATGCTTTTTTGAGTGCCGAAAGTGAATGACAAATTTAGCACTTTATGATAAATATTTCTTTGAAGCCGCATCAACGTTCAAAGATTTGTAAATCAATTCTTAAATTAACTTTACTTTCCCGTTGTTATAATACCAACAATAACGCGCCTTGAGAGGTTGGTAATGATAAATAAGTGCTAGAAAGATTATTATTGTCAGTGTATTTTCAAACCGTGGAGTAATCATTTTTTATTGAGGTACGCAAGATGTGTGCGCAGTTAGAAAAGGGACGTTTATTTGAAATTAGTGGCTTTGTCTCAGCATAAAGTATCAAGTGAATGTAACACAATTAGCTTTACTCCTTACAGACATATACATTAGCCAGTTTTGGCAACAATAAAGTAGGTTTTTTTTCCATTATTTTTTCTCTTTTCTCTCATTGTTTTCTCCCAATCCCCTCCACCCCCCCCCCCCCCCCCCCCCCCCCCCACCCACCCACACACACACACCCTACCCACAAACACACTCCACACAGTTCAACCCTTTTTTTTTCAGTTGTTTTGATAATAAGAATGTAAAAGGATGTCATTAATAACAATTATTAGAAGTTGTTCATTTCAATAAAATAATTATATACAATTAAACAATAATGTCTATAATAATTAAATATTAAATGTGTTAGCTAATATACAGCTACAAGAACGAAAACTAGATGCACAAATTCAAACATTCTAAAGTATCTTTGAAGGATACATGGTATACCAAAAAAGATTACATCCATCGAAGCAAGTTTGAAAAAAAAGTAAAATGATAAAATAATGCAATAAAACTTTAGGTGAACCTTAAATTTACAATAGCTTTAAAGTTCATATATAAATTAGCAAGTCGTAAGAAAAATAAATAATAAAAACACAAATGGAACATGCAATAAAATCATTTCAGGGTGTTGTTTTTTAAAGGAAGGTCTATCATGATTTGGAATTAAACCAGTTTTGTTAAAACTTAAAACTGTCTCAAATGCTAATTGGAATCAGCATGATCAGTATTCAAAACTTGGCAGATCACAGACCTAATAACAAACAGATTGGATACTTCCTATCCGAACCAATGAAGACGCCAAAATGTCACGTGGCACATTAATTTTTCTCAAAAATGCATTGATTTTGTTTAGAATACATTCAAAAGATTCAAAATGAATATTAAAATCGGATAATACGAATTTATTTTTATTTTCGAATAAAAAATTGTTAAAAAACCTGTTTAAATGAAAAAATATCATCATTTTTGGCTTTTCCCCTTAAAAACCATGTAATTGACGTAGTGAAACTTTCTTCAAACTCCTTTTTTGCTTGAAAGGTTAAATTAAGGGAAATACTATCATTGGAAAGGGAAATAAATTTGTGATGGGTTTTGACATAAATGAAATGTATATACATAAAACTCTTCATGATATGTTTGTTTTAAGTCACATGAAATAGACACATTTCACAGTTTCCCATCTATTAGTTATTAGGCATGTGGTCAGATTTATTCTGTTATGGCAGTACATCAGGCTTATTATAGAAAAATCTAAAATTTAAAAAAAGTTCCAATTCATGATAAAAATATGAATTCAAAATATGTTGTTAGCACTCTGTTGATAGGTCTAAAATTGAATTCATCATTGATTGGGAATTAAATCATGCTTAACACTGGTACGTAAGCTAGCATAGCACATATTAGTATGCAGAATGGGCTTCCTTGTAAATAAGGAGTTGTTTTCAGACGAATTCATTATGTTTTGACACTTGATAATAGAACAAATAATGTTTTCAATTTTAAATCAGACCCCCAGGAGCCGCCTCCCACCCCCATCCCTAAACACACCCCACCCTACGAAAAACAGATGTACCCATTTAACATTCTGATGACATTTTAGGTGTGCATACATTCTAAACCTATCAAAAGGCATCGTCGGAACCCACGTTTGATTGATTACGTTATCACTCCATTCACGTATTACGTTATCATTTCATTAATCATCGTGATGAATGGTGTTACAACGTTATCAATCAAACGTGGGTTCCGACGATGACCATAAGTCTTAATTTAGAGTGAAACAATGGATCTACAACCCTGTGATATATATAACTGACATGGGCTAAGAACAGGGGCTTGTGTATGCTACCTCACTGGGATGCTGATTAATCTTGATTCTTAAAGGGACACACGACAATCTTGACTCTTAAAGGGACACACTCCAATCTTAATTCTGAAAGGGACACACGACAATCGTGATTCTTAAAGGGACAAACGACAATCTTAATTCTTAAAGGGACACACGACAATCTTAATTCTTAAAGGGATTCAGGGCAATCTTAATTATTAAAGGGAGACACGGAAATCTTGATTCTTAAAGGGACAAACGGCAATCTTAATTTTGAATGGGACACACACCAATCGTGATTCTTAAAGCGGCACACGACAATCTTAATTCTTAAAGGGACACACGACAATCTTAATTCTTAAAGGGACACAGGGCAATCTTAATTATTAAAGGGACACACGGAAATCTTGATTCTTAAAGGGACACAAGAAAATCTTGATTCTTAAAGTGACGCACGACAATCTTGATTGTTAAAGGGCATACGACAATCTTGATTATTAAAGGGACACACGGAAATATTAATTATTAAAGGGACTTACGACAATCTTGAATCTCAAAGGGACACACGACAATCTTAATTATTAAAGGAACACACGACAATCTTGATTCTTAACGGGACACACGCACATCTTGATTCTTAAAGTGATGCAAGACAATCTTGATTCTTAAAGGGACACACGACAATCTTAATTCTTAAAGCGACGCACGTCAATCTTAATTATTAAAGGGACACACGACAATCTTGATTCTTAAAGGGACACACGACAATCTTGATTCTTAAAGGGACACACGGCAATCTAGATTTTTAAAAAGACACACGGCAATCGTGATTCTTAAAGAGACACCGTGATTCTTAAAGAGACACACGACCTTATCAATGTGTATGTAATAAATTAGGGAATAAAAAAATCTAGAATTGGAATAAGGCATATCGCAATTTGTCACAATGCAACTACAAAATGACAATTTTGACAATTTAAACAAAAGCACAATGCATTGAGCATTTAAGAAATTATGAAATAAATTTCAAATCAAGCATTTAGAAATGGAATAAGGCATATTGCAATTTGTCATAATGCAAGTTCAAAATGACAAAATACAAGATTTGCTTATGGGGATATCCTCCTCCATAGATTCTTAAAGACACGCAACGCAATCTTGTTTCATAAAGGGACGCACAGCAATCTTGATTCTAAAAGAGACACACGGCCGTCTTGATTCTAAAAGGGAGGCAGGGCAATCTTGATTCTTAAAGGGATGCACGACAATCGTGATTCTTAAAGGGATACACAGCAATCTTGATTTTTAAAGGGATGCATGCCAATCTTGATTCTTAAAGGGATGCACGACAATCTTGATTAGTAAAGGGGTGTAGAACAATCTTGATTCTTAAAGTGATGCACGACAATCTTGATTCTTAAACAGACACACGGCCGTCTTGATTCTAAAAGGGAGGCAGGGCAATCATGTTTATTGGGTCTCTCGGGCAATCTTGATTCTTAAAGAGACGCATGACAATCTTGATTCTTAAAGGGATGCACGACAATCTTGATTAGTAAAGGGGTGCAGAGCAATCTTTAATCTTAAAGAGACGCATGGCAATCTTGATTTTTAAAGGGATGCACGACAATCTTGATAAGTAAAGGGGTGCAGAGCAATCTTGATTCTTAAATGAACACACGGCAATCATGATTCTTAAAAGGATGCATGGTAATCTTGATTCTTAAAGGGATACACAGCAATCTTGATTCTTAAAGGGATACACAGCAATCTTGATTCTTAAAGGGACGCATGCCAATCTTGATTCTTAAAGGATGCACGACACTCTTGATTAGTAAAGGGGTGCAGAGCAATCTTGATTCTTAAAGAGATGCATAACAATCTTGATTCTTAAAGGGATGCACGACCATATTTATTATTAAAGGGACGTACGACAATCTTGAATCTTAAAGGGACACACGACAATCTTAATTATTAAATGAACACACGACAATCTTGATTCTTAACGGGACACACGCACATCTTGATTCTTAAAGGGACACACGACAATCTTAATTCTTAAAGCGACGCACGTCAATCTTAATTATTAAAGGGACACACGACAATCTTGATTCTTAAAGGGACAAACGACAATCTTGATTCTTAAAGGGCCACACGGCAATCTAGATTTTTAAAAAGACACACGGCAATCGTTATTCTTAAAGAGACACCGTTATTCTTAAAGAGACACACGACCTTATCAATGTGTATGTAATAAATTAGGAAATTAAAAAATCTAGAATTGGAATAAGGCATATCGCAATTTGTCACAATGCAACTACAAAATGACAATTTTGACAATTTAAACAAAAGCACAATGCATTGAGCATTTAAGAAATTATGAAATAAATTTCAAATCAAGCATTTAGAAATGGAATAAGGCATATTGCAATTTGTCATAATGCAAGTTCAAAATGACAAAATACAAGATTTGCTTATGGGGATATCCTCCTCCATAGATTCTTAAAGACACGCAACGCAATCTTGTTTCATAAAGGGACGCATGGCAATCTTGATTCTAAAAGAGACACACGGCCGTCTTGATTCTAAAAGGGAGGCAGGGCAATCTTGATTCTTAAAGGGATGCACGACAATCGTGATTAGTAAAGGGGTGCAGAGCAATCATGATTCTTAAATGGACACACGGCAATCATGATTCTTAAAGGGATACACAGCAATCTTGATTTTAAAGGGATGCATGCCAATCTTGATTCTTAAAGGGATTCACGACAATCTTGATTAGTAAAGGGGTGTAGAACAATCTTGATTCTTAAAGTGATGCACGACAATCTTGATTCTTAAAGAAATGCATGGCAATCTTGATTCTAAAACAGACACACGGCCGTCTTGATTCTAAAAGAGAGGCAGGGCAATCATGTTTATTGTTCTCTCGGGCAATCTTGATTCTTAAAGAGACGCATGACAATCTTGATTCTTAAAGGGATGCACGACAATCTTGATTAGTAGAGGGGTGCAGAGCAATCTTTATTCTTAAAGAGACGCATGGCAATCTTGATTTTTAAAGGGATGCACGACAATCTTGATTAGTAAAGGGGTGCAGAGCAATCTTGATTCTTAAATGAACACACGGCAATCATGATTCTTAAAAGGATGCATGGTGATCTTGATTCTTAAAGGGATACACAGCAATCTTGATTCTTAAAGGGATACACAGCAATCTTGATTCTTAAAGGGACGCATGGCAATCTTGATTCTTAAAGGATGCACGACACTCTTGATTAGTAAAGGGGTGCAGAGCAATCTTGATTCTTAAAGAGATGCATAAAAATCTTGATTCTTAAAGGGATGCACGACAATCTTGATTAGTAAAGGGGTGCAGAGCAATCTTGATTCTTAAATGGACACACGGGAATCATGATTCTTAAAGGGATGCATGCCAATCTTAATTCTTAAAGGGATACACAGCAATCTTGATTATTATGAAAATGTTTACATTACTTAATTAATTAATTTAATTATTTAGGGATATACGGCATTTTTATTTTTAAAGGGAAACACGGCAGCGTTGCTTTTTAAAGGGATACGTAGCAATCTTGATTTTGAAAGGGATACACAGCAATCTTGATTCTTAAAGGGATACACAGCAATCTTGATTCTTAAAGGGATACATGTCAATATTGATTCCTAAACGGATGAATGGCAATCTTGATTCTTAAAGGGATCTTGATTCTTAAAGGGATGCATGGCAATCTTGATTCTTAAAGGGATACACAGCAATCTTGATTCTTAAAGGGATGAATGACAATCTTGCTTCTTAAAGGGATGCATGGCAATCTTGATTCTTAAAGGGATGCAAGGCAATCTTGATTCTTAAAGGGATGCATGGCAATCTTGATTCTTAAAAGGGATGCATGGCAACCCTGATTCTTAAAGGGTTAATGGCAATCTTGATTCTTAAAGGGATGCATGGCAATCTTGATTCTTAAAGGGATGCATGGCAATCTTGATTCTTAAAGGGATACACGGCAATCTTAATTCTTAAACGGGATGCATGTCAATCTTGATTTTTAAAGGGATTACACAGAAATCTTGATTCTTAAATGGATGCATGGCAATCTTGATTCTTAAAGGGATGCACGGCATTCTTGATTCTTAAACGGGATGCATGTCAATCTTGATTCTTAAAGGGATAACACAGCCATCTTGATTCTTAAAGGGATGCATGGCAATCTTGATTCTTAAAGGGATGCATGACAGTCTTCATTCTTAAAGGGATACACAGCAATTATAATTCTTAAAAGGATGCATGCCAATCTTGATTCCTAAACGGGTGAATGGCAATCTGGATTCTAAAAGCGATGCATGTCAATCTTGATTCTTAAAGGGATACATAGCAATCATAATTCTTAAAGCGACGCATGGCAATCTTGATTATAAAAGGGATGCATGGCAATCTTGTTTCTAAAAGGGATACACAGCAATCTTGATTCTTATGGAGTTTTTTACATTACTTAATTAATTAATTTAATTATTTAGGGATTAACGGCAATTGTTATTCTTAAAGGGAAACACGGCAGTGTTGCTTTTTAAAGGGATACACAGCAATCTTGATTCTGAAAGGGATGCATGTCAATCTTGATTCCTAAACGGATGAATTGCAATCTGGATTCTTAAAGGGATGCACGGCAATCTTTGTTTTTTAAATGGGATGAATGGCAATCTGGATTCTTAAAGGGATGCATGGCAATCTGGATTCTTAAAAGGATGCATGGCAATCTTGATTCTTAAAGGGATATACAGCAATCTTGATTCTTATGAAAATTTGCACATTACTCAATTTAATTATTTACAAACCATCTAAAATAATTCAAACATATTATTCGGCACACTACAAATGTGTATTGTTTTAAGTCTTTTTTAAATTGAATAATAATTAAAGATACTTATGTCATGTGCCTTTACCATTCCCTGTGTTCTTTAGGACGCCATGCTTTCCTTTAAGACTTTATACATATTCACAAAATATGAAATCATTTAAATAACAAAACTTAAACATGTTAAAGTGAAAACATTATTGGATTGTTAAACATTCCTAACAATACATACATTTATAAACGTTTAGACCACAGAACAACAAAAAGAAATTAACAGTTACAAAATTAAAGTACATCTAAAGATTATTAAATGGAGGGTTATCAGGAATTCTTTCACTTGTTGGGAGGCGTGTTGGTTTTTTAGCTTTGGTTAAAAACGTCGTTTAGAGAAATCCTAATTGTTTAACTATATAGAAATACAATTACATAGTCTGCCGATTTTTTCCGGAGAGTTTTTAAGAAAAATAAATTGTCTATCATTATACTGCAACTAGAAACATAACATTGTTTTAATTGATTTTAAAAGGTTGGTATATGCATATGATTGTAAAATAATAAAAAGGTAGTAAACAATAAAAGCATGTTAATATTTTAAGAAAATGATATTTCTGGATATTTCGTTATTAAATATGACATAAAAACACAAACAATGTGTACTGTATGAAAAGCAAGCAAAACTAACATACAATGATTACTATAATTATAAGTTATATAATTGATTCTCCCCGAAATGTCTTTTCAGTCATCAGCTGTATCCTCGGTGCGAGCCTCGGATTGACCAGGAGCTATTGGAGCCAAATGTCAGCCATCACTATCACGAACACCGCCCAACAGTATCAGGACCACGCCCACAGCTGGAGTTCAGGGTTAGTAACATCTGACTATGTTTTCATCCTCGGTGTGAGCCTTTGATCGATTAAGAGCAATCGGAGCCAAACTTCAGCCATCACTATCACAAACCCCACCCAGCAGTATTAGTACCCCAACCAGCAGTATTAGGACCCCACCCAGCAGTATTAGGACCCCAACCAGCAGTATTAGGACCCCACCCAGCAGTATTAGGACCCAACCAGCATTATTAGGACCCCACCCAGCAGTATTAGGACCCCAACCAGCAGTATGAGGACCCCACCTAGCAGTATTAGGACCCCACCCAGCAGTATTAGGACCCCAACCAGCAGTATTAGGACCCCACCCAGCAGTATTCGGAACCACCCAGCAGTATTAGGACCCCAAACAGCAGTATAAGGACCCAACCCAGCAGTATTAGGACCCCACCCAGCAGTATTAAAACCCCAACCAGCAGTATTAGGACCCCACCCAGCAGTATTGGGACCCCAACCAGCAGTATTAGGACCCCACCCAGCAGTATTAGGACCCCAACCAGCAGTATTAGGACCCCACCCAGCAGTATTAGGACCCCACCCAGCAGTATTAGGACCCCAACCAGCAGTATTAGGACCGCAACCAGCAGTATTAGGTAGGACCCCAATCAGCAGTATTAGGACCCCAACCAGCAGTATTAGGACCCCAACCAGCAGTATTAGGACCCCACCCAGCAGTATTAGGACCCCAACCAGCAGTATTAGGACCCCAACCAGCAGTATTGGAGCAACTCCCACAGCCAGAGTTTAAGATTAATCACTTATATGTTTGTGTCCTCGGTGCGAGCCTCTGAGTGACCAGGAGCCATCAGAGCCAGTGGTCAACGATCACTAGCACAAACACCACCCAGCAGTATCAGGATCACGACTATAGCTGGCGTTCAAGGTTAGTCCAATCTGTGTCCTCGGTGCGCGCCTTTAAGCGATCAGGAGCCATCGGACTCAATGGTCAGCCATGACTAACATAAACCCCACCATGCAGTATCAGGACCACGCTTACAGCCAGAGCTCAAGGTTAGTCCAATCTGCGTCCTCGGTGCGAGCCTCTGAGCGCACAGAAGCCATTTGAGCCAATGGTCAGCCAACACTTGCGTGAACCCCGCCCAGCAGTATCAGGACTACGCACACAGCCAGAATTCAGAGTTAGTCACATCAATGTTTGTTAGCTTCCATTCATAGCCACACTGCGTAAAACTTGTCTAAATCAAAGGTTTTACATTTTTGAACATCCCCAAACAAAAATTGGATGAACGTATTTTAACTTACATACACTCTGTCTTTCAGTCTCTGTCTTTTTATGTTGATTCGTCAAGTAGATAAGCTTGACGTTTGACTATTGATAAAGTGTTGAAGATGCAGAGAACAGTTTTTGAATTTCAACTACGTAATGACTTCATAAATACTTTTCTGTTCAAGCAAATTCCAGAACGTAGCGGGAAGACAGTGAGAAATGGGCGATGATGGTCAGACGGGGTCAGGATTAAGGAGCCCATTGTCTGTCCTCTCATCTAGTCATATTTTAGGTTCCTAGTAGAGCTGTATTGCTTAACTGTTTGTCTTTTTTGTCCATTCATGTTTTGATCATCATTGTATATATTGGTTAATTGAGTTGGATAATATGAACAGTACATCAAATCCTTTCATGTTCTCCTCCCCCTCACCCCACAATCCCACTCAGACTAGTGGGGAGGGTCCTACTGTTCTCCTCCCCCCACCCCACAACCCCAACAAGACTAGTTGGTAGGGGGAGGGGGTACTCCTACTGCGCTGACAACAGTTTCATTTACACTTCCCATCATAATGTTGTAGCATTATCCACATTATGATTACTGTCTAGTCAAGTTAAACACTGCAATGTGATTGTTTCTCTGCATGGTCACAATAAGTCTAGTGTTGGAACGGTCGTAAAGAAGTGACTCTGGCATTTTCAACCCATCTTTCTCCCCTAGCAGGACAGCATGATTCTTTCCTCCCTGGCTGACATGAATGATGTTGTTGGACTTCCAACCAGATACAAAAAGCTGATCATTAGCTCCAAGGCATACTCCGCTCGCATCCTTAAGGTCTGGATTAGAAAACTGTGAATGCTTGTTCCCCTTTCTGTCCAGAGTTATCACTCCGTTATCCTCATCTGTCACATATATCAGTGTGCCATCAGTAGATACAGCAATGTGGATTGGACACGAGAACATCTGCTGTCCAGCGGCATCATTCTGGACTGCACGGAGGAGTTGACCGGCTGTGTTGTGTGTCCTCACCTGTCCCGGACCTTTACCACTATTACCACCACCGCAGGCGACAAACAGTTCCCCGTTACTATAGGCAACATCCCGGCACCATTCACCAATATTGAATGACCTTGTCAGCGACATGGGTTGGCCTAAAGACACAAACTGTATCTTCATCAATGCTGGCAGAGTAACAGCAGCCTCCACAGGGCCAGTAGTACACACACAAGCAGGGGAATCAGGCATCTTACACCGGTCCAACACTTTATAAGACTGACCTAATCTCTTTAAACTTTTATTTCTATAGTCAGTGATTAAAAGTATGCCATTTTGCAACTGGCATGCTCCTTGAACACTGCAAGTACCGTCACCTTTAACTCTAACATCGTGTGTACTCAGGGTTGAGGCTGAATAAACATGGTTGTCACTGTCTTCCTGTGTAAAATCTCCAAATGACTTTACATTACGGACAAAATCTTCTATGTTCGAGTTGATTTTGAAATCTAGTTTCTCTGTTTTGTGGCTGGCTTGCATTAAATTTTCTTGTAATAACTTTCTTCCATCAATTTGGTTCTGTTTTCCCATTTTGACACGAACGAATATTTGTGGCTCATTATCTGAGTTTGCCTTTTCCACTTGGTCAATACTCGCCTCCAGTGTTGATATCATATGTTCTAAACCTTTGCTATCCTTGTTTACTCTATCTTCATATTCCTTATATTTAGTGTTAACTTTATTTCGAGCAACCTTTTCTAGGTTATCTAAATGTTTGTTTATTTGTGTCCGGGCATCCTGGATCTGTGTCAGACATTTGGCTTTCTCTCTTTCAAGTTTCTTCTTTGTGTGTTGTTTAGTTTTCTGCAGCTGTTCTAGTTGTAACTGGACATATCCAATAGCGTTCTTGATACCTTTATACTCCTGGGTTTTCTTGACACCTCTTGCCGCATCCAGAATAAAGGCCATGTCCGTACAGGACCTGGAGGTAGAATATATATAGATGGAATTGTATAAACAGAGATTATTTAACTGCTGGGATCGATTATAGGGAAATCCTCCACGAGATGGTAGACGTGTTGTTCTTTTCACGAACAGAGTGGAAAAAAAACACGCCTACCACCGAGTGAAGGCTTTCCCTATAATCCAACGCAGCAGTTAAATAATCTATTTATTACATTTTAAATCAGTTTATGCATGAATTATTTGCTTTATTGAACGTTATTACCGGATGACGTCGACGTCAGCAACACTTTTTTGACGTGATAACTCAACGTCACAGTTAGTTGTTTTTGTGTTCGGAGTTATTAATAGCCTATTTAGCGATTATGAATATTCTTTCACTGAGATATCCCAATCTTTCACCGATAAAATTGTAATAAACCTCTTTAACACAGATAGCGTTAGTATACCCCCGCTTCGATGGGCTATATTATAATCACTTTGTCCATCGCATCTTATCCTGTCTGGTCTGATTATTTAACAGATAATAGTTTAATGGTTGCATATTTAATTGCTTTTCATTTTTGGTATGATGTGAAAATAAATTATGAAAACCACATAAGGTTACATTCCACTAATTGTACAGACTTCTTAAAGTTACAATCCACTACTTTTTACATAAGATTCCACTAAGTATTTTATTAGTTGTCCTGTTATTTAACAGATAATACTTACATATTTTCTTTTTGGTTTGTATGACGTGAAAATATATAATGAAAACCTCATAAAGTTAAACACTTCTAATGTTAACAACTCATAAGGTTACACTCCATTAATTTACGATGCCATTACGCGTCACATTGCATTATTTAACAAATAATGGTGTCATGGTTGCATATTTGCTTTTCCTTTTTGGTATGATGTGAAAATACATAATGAAAACGACATAAGGTTACATTCCACTAATTATACAGACTTCATAAGGTTACACTCCACTATTTTTTAGAAAAGATTCCACTGGGTTTTCAATTATTTGACCTGTTATATAACTGATAATGGTTGCATATTTTCTTTCTCCATTTTATGATGTGAAAATACATAACGAAAACTTCATAAAGTTACACACTACACATTTTAATACCTCATAAGGTTACACTCCACTAATTCTAACATAAGACTCCAATATTTTAATTATTTGTTGCATTATTTAACAGATAATCAGATCATCCTTGCATATTTTCTTTTCCTTCTTTCTTATTATGTGAAAATATCATTAGGTTACATGATAATAATGTTATGACCTGATAAAGTTGCACTCCGTTAATTTTACATAAGACTCCAATTATATTTTAATTAGTTTTAATTGCGATTCTGCTCAGCACAAACTTCAAAGTATTCCCATGTATCCATATTAAGATAGTGGTACCTCTTTTGACTGGACACCAACGCGGGAATTTTAATCACCTTCACATAATTTGTATTAAATTTGTTTTTTTGTTAATTTATATGAAAAGTACAGAATCAGTACCCTTTTTCAGGCTATAAACATATTCAAACAGGTCACCAAGTGGGGCTATTAATCACCTTCAGTGATAGCTCTAGTTTCAGATTGCGGGGTTAAAACTTGTGAAATAGACTAGTCTATAGAACCGAACTTGTTGTGAATGGTTGACATATAACTTACTTGTCCCTTTGAAAAGTTAATAAGAATCATTTAGTTGCTAAATGATGAAATATCAGGATTTATCAATGAAATTTAACTTATTACTTTTCAGTTTTATTTTTCACTTCCGGAACTACTTTGTTCTATGTAGATTTCATTTTATAGCATTAGATTGGAAATGGTCTAAGTAAGAAACTGCAGAGCAGTATTTTTTGAAAATCGGTCAAGTATTTTAGGAAGTGTTGTTATTAACAGTACTTTAGTTAATGTCAGTTTGCATGTTCACGAAAGTATTTCAGACACTTGGTATAAAAGTTATATCATTGGATTGGAAATAACATAATAAATAGTTTATGGAAGTCAGTCGAATATGTTAGAAGTTATGGCCGGTTGAAAATACTTGTGGGAATTTCACCTTACTGAGCCAATGACGTCTACGTAAAATAAAAAATTCTGTATAAACTTTAAAAAAAAAAAATATTTTGTGGCAAATAACAGGTTTTATATCATCCCGATTTCTTGGTGAAATTAAATCAGTTATTCACTCCAAAAGAGCAATATCCTCTATTTAGGTAAACTAGTTAATATATATCAGATACAACTGGTGGACATCAACTTTAGGTTAAATAGTGGATATCGATCAGATACAACTTGAAGATATCAACATTAGTTTTAATTAAAGGTTAATATCTACCAGATACAACTCACAGATATCAACTTTAGGTTAAATAATGGATATAAGTCACATACAACCAGAAAATATCAACTTAAGGTTGAATAGTAGATATCGCCCAGATACAACTGGCACATTTCAACTTAAGGTTAAAAAATAGTAGATATGAGTCAGATACAACTGGAAGATATCAACTTTAGGTTAAATAGTGGATATCGATCAGATACAACTAGCAGCTATCAACTTTTGGTTAAATAGTTGATATCGATCAGATACAAATGGCAGATATCAACTTTAGGTTAAATAGTCGATATCAGTACTATACAACCAGAAAATATCACTTTAGGTTGCATAGTAGATATCGTCCAGATACAACAGGCACATTTCAACTTTAGGTTAAATAGTGGATATCGATCAGATACAACTGGCAGATATCAACTTTAGGTTAAATAGTGGATATCGATCAAATACAACTGGCAGATATTAATGTTATGTTAAATAGTGGATATAAGTCAGATACAACTGGTAGATATCAACCTTAGGTTAAATAGTGGATATCGATCAAATACATCTGGCAGATATCAACTTTAGGTTAAATAATTGATATCAGTTAGATAGAACCAGAACATATCAACGTTAGGTTGAATAGTAGATATCGCCCAGATACAACTGGTACATTTCAACTTTAGGTTAAAAAAATAGTGGATATGAGTCAGATACAACGGGTAGATATCAACTTAAGGTCAAATAGTGGATATCGATCAGACACAATTGGTAGATATTAACGTTATGTTAAATAGTGGATATGACTCTGATACAACTGGTAGATATCAACTTTTGGTTAAATAGTTGATATCAATCAGATACAACTGGCAATATCAACTTCAGCAAAATGTTGGCATATTAATTTAAGCAGAACTGAGAGTTGAAACCCAATGATGGCATACTAATTTCTGCAGAACTGAGAGTTGAAATACATTGTTGATATAGTCATTTCAACAGAACTGAGAGTTAGAACACAGTGTTGGCATAATCATTTCTGCAGAATTGAGAGTTAGAGAACATAATGTTGGCATACTCATTTCAGCAGAGCTGAGAGTTGGAACACAGTTTTGGCATACTCATTTCTGCATAACTGAGAGTTAGAACACAAGTTAGAACACATACTCAGTTCAGCAGAACTGAGAGTTGGGACAGAGTGTTCGCATACTCATTTCTGCAGAATTAGTAGTTGGAACACAATGACGGCATACTAATTTCTGCAGAATTGACAGCTGGAACACAATGTCGGTGTACTCATTTCTGCAGAATTGAGAGTTGGAACACAATGTTGACAAACTAGTTTTAGCAGAATTAAGAGTTGAAACACAATGATGGCATACTAATTTCTGCAGAATTGAGAGCTGGAACACAATGTTGACATATTCAGTCATTTCAGCAGAATTGTGAGTTGGAACACAATGTTGGCATACTCATTTCAGCAGAACTGAGAGTTGGAACACAGTTTTGGCATACTCATTTCTGCATAACTGAGAGTTAGAACACAATGTTGGCAAACTCATTTCTGCACAATTCCGAGTTGGAACACACTGTTGTCATACTCATTTCAGCAGAATTGAGAGTTGGAACACAATGTTGACAAACTAATTTTAGCAGAATTGAGAGTTGAAACACAATGATACCATACTAAGTTCTGCAGAATTGAGAACTGGAACACATTGTTGACATATTCAGTCATGTTGGTATACTCATTTCAGCAGAATTGTGAGTTAGAACACAATGTTGGCATTCTCATTTCTGCAGAATTAAGAGTTGGAACACAATGTTGGCGTTTTCATTTCTGCAGAATTAAGAGTTAGAACATGCTGTTGGCATGCTTATATCTGCAGGATTGAGAGTTGGAACACAATGATTACATACTCATTTCAGCAGAAGTTTACTTTCCTTCATTTTGAAGTGGTTAACTGTGTTAAGATTTGGTTGTTTTAAAGTTGGAAAATGTTAAATACATTGTTCCAACAACGGCATGACGTGCTGACATTTATTAAAAATACATTTTCCATAATTTAATGAAAACAAAATTTGTTTGCTGTTTCCTGTCCCAGATTTCATTAGTTGATTAAGCCAGTAAAAACCTAACGAAATTATAAAGTAAACATATTCTAACTAAGAAGTATAAAACAATTAATAAAACATAAAGAATTGCTATACAGCCAGAGCCCTTTTCTGTGTGTTAAAAATAAGGAAAACAGTAAACCAAAGATTGTTCATGGTTGCATGGCCATGTTTTATATAAAACGTCCACATGTGAATTGCCTACTAGTATAATAATAATATTATAATAATACAACTTGAAATAAGCTTCTGTTTTCTATGATGATCAACCTCTTTATAAGCCCATACCTCTCTCTCTCTCTCTCTCTCTCTCTCTCTCTCATTTACTTACCTGTGTTCAAGAGACACGCACGTAGGACAACATACGGCGTCATGATTCCCACAGTATGTATCTATGGGGTTGCCGTTGTGTCGCTCACATTTCTCCATGACAACCACCTTGGCTGGTTGTGGACCCTGCCCCGAAATGTTCCCCACATCCAGTATCCGGTGACTCCTCATCGCGGCAAATTTGTTGTGATGTTTCAGGCATTCCCTACATAGATATTCACCACAGTCCTCACAAAACTTCACTGCCTCCGAGTTCCTGTCTTCAGCTGTACAGGGAGTACAGACATACTCAATATATTCCTCCGACGCCTTGTCTGTAGATCTTACAAACTTTCTACCACTCACAGACGCCATTGTTGTGGGTGTCTATAAAATGTAAAGTTTATCTTTGACCTAGACAGTGTTCACTGAAACTGTTTACCTTATATATAGTGCAACTAGCACGTATGTCGATTCAATTCATTTATTGGAAAACATCAAAAGGTACATATGGCCTGCAAACAATAAATAAGAAAATAAAACTACGACACTTCACTAACATATCCATACACGATAAATTCACAATACAGGCGCGTATCTAAATTAACAGTAACTTCAGCAAAAATACGAGTTAAACAAAAGAAATAATTCTTACCAGAATCCTGTATCTTTATCGTATACATATATAATTATATGAGTATTCAACTCTGGTATAGTGAATACGACACTAATATGTGTACTCCTTGACTCATGACCTTACCCAGCAAATTATAACGACAGAGTGAAGTAGAAAACTTTGATTTGGCGGTTAATTGTGACTAAATGTAGTTGTGATGTAGTAGCACAGTTGCTCGTGCAGGATGACCCTTACATACATAACTATCATACAACAGGGAACCTTTCTCTCTCTTACAACTAAAGATAGTAACAAGGATATCACATGGCAATCACTCGACAATACAACAATAACAAGTACAGTATGACACACAAGACAAGTGCCCTATATATATCAATAATTGAAGGTAGATTGTACTTTAATATAACATGCGTTACATAATGTTTATTCTTGACATAGACAAGCCTGCACTGAAACTGTTTCTCAAACTTAGTCACGATATATCATAGCTTATGAAAAGCGGGGCCAGAGGGTGCGAGGACCCCCTGGCCCTCATTTATCTTACGTGTGGGGGTTGGTGGGTAGGGGCACCAGCGTATGTTTTTGCACCGCAATCTTCAGCCAAATATTGTGTTGACTCCTTCAACCCTAAACTATACTCCTCACCCCCACCCCACACAGTGTTCTTGGCTTTAAACATTGATTTGTTAACATATTTATCTGCTGTACTTAGGTTAGACAAAACAAAGGTCACGATACTCTCGTTGTCATTTTACTAGTTAATGTTCTGTGTTCTGTTCTGCCTTTAATTTAATACACTTTGAAGTATTTTATTATGCTCCCCGAAAGTTTTACATAATGATAGAAGACAATGAGAGGAAGTGCAGAGTATAAGAACCGTAACTCTGTCTTCATTCAAAATAGAGTTATTGCCCTTTGTAATTTCATACTTATAATTCGTGTCCGGACCATAACTCAAAAACCAATAAAGGGACTGAAACTTCACGCAATAATAAAAGGCAGTGGGAAGAATTGCAGAGCACAAGAACCATACATATTTCTTCATATAAATTAGAGTTGTTAATTATTCAATTCTCCATAAAAGTTAAAAATAATAATATGAAAGCCCTGAACATGAGGAATTGAGGTATCACGAAAGAGGTTAAAGATCAACCTTAATGGGTTTTACGTCCCCTTAACACACCATATAAGGTTATATCGAGAAAGCAACCTCAGAGAAAGATGAGATGAAGGATAAAGTTTCCCATCAGACATATCTTCGCCAGGGAGCAAACCCACATGGAGCAGAAGTCCGTAGCTCTAAAGTCAAAGCCTTATCCAAGTGAAATGACATCTAACAGCGATTTGGGTAGTTTTTGATTTTGTTTATGATACTCTGAATGAAACTTGAATTTGAATTTAGAGTTACCGAATTTCAGACTGAACAAAAAAAAAAGAACACATTTAGTGTTTATCTTCATTTAGGGTTTATCTTTTCATCACCATAGATCACGTAGAGAGTTCTGGCTTAGAATTCACCAACCATTCTTCAGACTATTCTTAGACTTGAGCTCAAGTACTCAAATTGCATTCGAAAATATTCCCATGACCTTCATAGATAAACAATCGTTTGAACTTGCTATTCATTATAATTTATCATAATTATACATAGCAGCTTGTTATGAACGTTTATCCTTTAAACTTATAGATATATGTGTGATTGAAATTTGCTTACTAGGGCTTAAGTCTAAGAATACTCCCAAGAATGGTTGGTGAATTCAATGCCTGGTGAGGGGCAAACAAGAGAGGTAACTGAATACCAGAATGTGACCACGCCATGTCTTGTGTCAGCTGTGTCCCAGCTTGTAAGTAACTTGATGAACCAGGCTCCCCAGGATACGGTCACCGGTCTGCAAAATGAATCTCTTATACCGTTTTGTGTCCGATAAGATACCTAAATTATTGAACGAATCAATATGAAACTCTGGGATTAATTTATTTTGGTCTATAAAAAATTCAGGAGACGTTCTGGATAAAATTTTCAATAAAGGTCAGGTTTCATCAATTAGCACTTATGACTTCTCTACGCTATACACAACCTTACCACATCACCTTATTAAAGACAAGCTAATTTCTCCTATTCAAAAAACATTCGCTAGAGAAAATACTCTATTTTTGGCATGTAATAATATTAAAGCGTTTTTTACTAACGGCAGTTTAGACAATTATACTATGTGGTCTTGCTATGAAGTTTGTGAAGCACTCACCTTCCTATTAGATAATATTTTCGTCAGGTATGGTACCACCGTTTATAGATAAATTGTTGGTATCCCTATGGGTACGAACTGTGCACCACTTGTCGCAGATCTGTTTTTATTTTGCTATGAAAGAGATTTCATGTTGAGTCTTTCACCAGATACACAGGCAGATGTTATTGAAGCTTTTAATGACACCTCGCGGTATCTGGATGACATACTGAACATTGACAACCCTTTCTTTCCAACTATGGTTGATAATATTTATCCTAAAGAACTTCAGCTTAATAAAGAAAATATATCTGATAATAACGCTTCTTTTCTTGATTTAGATCTCTCGATTGAATATGGTAAAATAATTAGCAAAATCTATGACAAGAGAGATGATTTTAATTTTGACATTGTTAATTATCCCCACTTGGATGGGGATGTTCCCCGAGCAACTTCTTATGGGGTGTATCTGTCTCAACTTATTCGTTTTGCTAGAGCTTGTACTCGAGTTGAGGACTTTAATATTCGTAATCTTTGTATAACTAAAAAGTTACTCAGTCAGGGTTACCGTTACCATAAACTTCGTAAAACCTTTGCAAAAGTTTATTATCGTAACCCTGATCTTTTTTCTAAATATAAGAGTAATTTAAGGACTCTTCTGCGACAAGGACTATCACAACCTGACTTCTATGGTGATGTGATTTATAAACTTCGTAAGATTCTTGGTCATGATCACTTTCATACTATCTTTGTTAAACTTGTTAACAAGTTTATCAAAAGAGGTTACTAGCCTATCATTTTGCAACGTACTGCATGCTTCGTGGTGGACCCTTTTACAGTTCGCCACTATGCCTTCCTCTTTAATTGTACGATGACCGGACAGGCTATGGACCCTATGATGACGCATACCTAAAGCCCATTGGGACGGTGGCGTTTGATGTTTGTCCATGATCTTTCTTGTCGTACCCTTAATGATTTATTCTCTTACTGCTCTGGCTTCTGCCAAGTCATTGAGTACCTTCATTGTGGCTTTCTAAGCTATTGTTTTTTTGTATTATATTTACACGAGCATATTTGTGTTTTACTTATATTGCCTATTGATGCTGCCTTGTTGGTTAGATATTAGATCATGTCGGGGATTTCTTTATTTACACTGTACTGTTTTAATGGGATGACAGTAGGGTAAGTGTGAGGTTTGGTGCACCCTAGAACCGGTTTAAACCCCCAGTGGCCTACTTTGCCACTGACCGTTCCAAGGCGGTAGCCCTATTGTCAACCCTTTTGTGTTTGTGTTGTCTTTTGCATTTAATATTGCCTTTGCCTTCTTGTTTGTCTGTTTGCGTGTTTGTTTCTGTGTTTTGTGGTTGACTGTCCTCCTTGAATGCTACTTTCCCGGTCCGATATTTTTGTATTTCTTTTAAAGAAAGAACATTATTTGTGAATCACTATGAACAGAACTGTGACAATATTAGGTTGCATTTGACGAAAATATATTACTAGACATTTGTATATGCCTGTTTGAAAAACAGCATGCTTGTAGGATGGTGCGTCGCTCTGTTTATGTACTATGATAACTCAAACATTATCCGATATAGACAGTCTTAGAATGTTTATACCCAAAATGTCTCATATAAACAAAAGAAAACCATCGAGATCAGACAATATGTAGCTTTGTTAATCAGCAGACAGATTCTTATATTCCTAACTGTTTAGTATAAAAGATAAAGAGATAACACATTTTAAAGAAAGTATTTTCATATCCCTTCAGCATAATAGACTAAGTTATACAAGTATTCTCCTGACCCTTCAGCATGATAGTCACTGTTGTACAAGTAGTCTCCTAACCCTTCAGCATGATGGACAATGTTATACAAGTATTCTCCTTACCCTTCAGCAGGATAGATAATGTTATACAAGTATTCTCCTAAGCCTTCAACATGATAGACAATGTGATACAAGTATTCTCCTTACCATTCAGCATGAAAGACAGTGTTATACAAGTATTCTCTTAACCCCTCAGCATGATAGATAATGTTATACAAGTATTCTCCTAACCCTTCAGCATGATAGACAATGTCATACAAGTATTCTCCTAACCCTTCAGCATGATAGATAATGTTATACAAGTATTCTCCTTACCATTCAGCATGAAAGACAGTGTTGTACAAGTATTCTCCTAACCCTTCAGCATGATAGATACTGTTATACAAGTATTCTCGTTCAGCATGATAAATATAAAGCATATGCGAGGTTATTCAAGAGGAATACTTGACTTGGCTGACATATTATATTTATTATTGATGCATATTCCGGTATCAGACGACACGCGATGTGTGTGTTTTGACATCTGGGAGTCGGTACTGTCCTTCTTGGCAACGCTTGTATGGATCCAGTGTGGACCAGCCGTGGAGGTGCTGGCACACAGGTCCTGCAGAAACAGTGGAATCCAGTATCAGGTAGAGTCCTTGTGATACGTGATAGTATGTGATAATCAGTTAATTCAATAGTAAAATGGCATGACTAATTATTGTACTGAATACAGATATCAAAAGTATACTTCTGCATAATGTCCCCTAAAAGCAAAAAACTTGAAAGAGAGTTTTATGTGTTGATGGATATTTCAGATAACTTATGTAATGTTCTTGATGGTGACCAGGCAACCAACAACTGTACATACAGTGTGTCAACTTCCTGTCAGTACTGTGTATCGAAAAAGGAAAGTTGCGATGAAGAGGGCGTTGTCACGTTTACCAATTTACTCAATCTCCATTGCAACCAGGTATGTAGACAATAAATGTAGAATGGTTGTTTGTTAATATTGTCAGTACATAAAGTATATTTGATATTTTACGTCATATGAACAACAACTGACCATTAACTATATTAATTCACAAAATGGTTACTTTACTGTAACCTGGGGCAGATCAAGGGGTGGTGGGTTACCAAAGATTTACTTAACTATAACCTGGGGCAGATCGAAGGGCCTGGGAGCGTGTGCACTTAATATAATCTCTAAATAACATCTGAGCAGATATGAAAAATTGTGTGAAAAAAACTATTTTTTCGGTGTGTGTGTTTCAACTGTGTTTTTCATCTACAATCTACAGATTGTGATGACAAGGATGCAGGTCAGATCACTGCTGGGTTCCGGTTCGGTAAGGACCTGATTGGCTCGTATGATCAGTATAATTATCGTGAGACTAAGGACAAGAACTTTTTTTTTCATGAAATTAAGAATTAGTTCGTACTTATAACTCTTGTCAGGAGCAAACCTTGAAACTACTGAGACTGGAACGAAAATAGACACAATGATAGTGGACATTGAGAGGAAGTACACATCAACAAGAACCATAACACAACTATAACATTAGCTTGAGTAAAGACAGAATTATCCATTTTTGTGAACATTCATTTATTGTCTTGCCTTTCAAGGTGGCAAGACATCCGTATCTATCTATAGGAATAGGTTACTATCTATTCACGATCTACCTGACTTTCAGCCACCAGTTTCCTGTCGTGTACGAGTGCGTCCATTCCCACAATTACGGCAGTCACCCAGACGAAGTCCGGCCTGAATTCCAACTCCCTGGTACATTGTATCATCAGACACCAAGGACAACCACAAGGAGGCCATGTTGCTAGGCTTAATTGGTCTACTCTCTAATTTCGCACTGTCCTCGGAATGTAGAAACATTATCTGGAAGGTAGGCGTTTATGTTTTGAACCCTTTATAGTTGTGATGTTAACATCTTACCCAGTTTTAATAAATCCTCGTAACACAAGGATAATGCATGCATCATTGAACCAGTGTCAGACTATCATCTGATATGGCCGCCAATACTTATACATTAGAAAAAAGCTTGTCTGGACCTAGGCCACCATTAATTTTACATAGGCCTGTTAATAAATACCTACATGAAAATACCCAATCCTAACTATGCTGGCCATACAACACGCACAATATAGTATCAGTCAGGCCCAGTACAACACACATTATGGGCCTTAGATGATACGTTGACCTGCTTTTTTACCCAAATATTTTCCAAACTGAAAGTAAACACTTTCTTTTTGAATTCCGAGGTCCAAATGACCAAAGTACACTTCAAACTGTCCATCACAAAACGTCTTACCTTCAATTTTGATACGGTGTTCACTAATACTGACTGTTAGAAGCAAGTTAAATGCTTCAGAAATTAATAAAAACATTCAATTTATACCAACCCTATGTCTTTCACCACTCCTATGCTTCACAGTAGCTTAATAGTTTACCTAGGATTACTTTCGAGTACGACCAGATTAACCCCATGGTACTCGGTCTAGCTCCGTATGTTACCCTTAAACGAGTTTAAAGGCAGGAGGTTGTCACCCCAAAAATAATTTTATAATAAAGGATTAGTAATTGTTATGTCATCTGATTTGATTTCCTCGATAAAACAATGCCAGCCCTTTTGTCTTGATTACAGAGCAACTACCTGCGAAAGTTTGGAGACTTGAACCCCAAGAAATCTAAGAGTACCAAAAGTAAAGGGAAGCAACTGCTGTTAGAAGTGTTGTGGCTATAGTTACTTCTCAATCTTTCATTCTCACTAGAGGGCCAACAAATGATTCTGAAAATACCAGGTATGAGCTTACAAAAATGATTGCTTTTTACATTTATTCTGTTTTACATTTATTCAACAAAGTCTTAAACTAGGCACTTTTTCATCTGAAATTCACCTAAAATGTATTGAATATGTAAACGTCATATGAAATTCACATGAACTGTACTGAGTATATATGTGAAAGTCGCACGAAATTCACATGAACTTTACTGAGTTTGTATGTGAAAGTCGCACGAAATGCACATCAACTTTATTGAGTTTGTATGTGAAAGACGCATGAAATTCACATAAAGCTGATCCGAGTTTGTGAAAGTCGCATGAAATTCACATAAACTGTACTGAGTATGCATGTGAAAGTCACATGAAATTAACATGAACTGTACTGAGTTTGTATGTGAAAGTCGCATGAAATTCACATGAACTACCGAGTTTGTGTAAGTCGCATAAAAATCACATAAACTGTACTGAGTATGCATGTGAAAGTTGCATGAGATTCACATGAACTGTACTGAGTTTGTTTGTGAAAGTCACATGAAATTCACATGAACTGTTCAGAGTTTGTTTGTGAAAGTCACATGAAATTCATATGAACTGTACTGAGTTTGCTTGTGAAAGTCTCATGAAATTCACATGAACTACCGAGTTTGTGAAAGTCGCATGCAATTCACATGAACTATACTGAGTTTGTATATGAAAGTGGCATGAAATTCACATAAACTGTACTGAGTTTGTATGTGAAAGTCGCATGCAATTCACATGTACTACTGAGTTTGTGAAAGTCGCATGAAATTCACATAAACTGTACTGAGTATGCATGTGAAAGTCGCATGAAATTCACATGAACTGTACTACGTTTGTATGTAAAAGTTGCATGAAATTCACATGAATTACCGAGTTTGTGAAAGTCGCATGAAATTCACATCAGTGTATTCCACTCATCAATCAGACAGGGTATGACCTACTTTCTTTAAAATACAGGTCACCTAAACAAGCACCTGCCATTAACCATACAACTGCTGTACTTCATCCTCTAGGAAAGTGTGTTTCTCTCATTGATTCCACCTGGAGTTAGACAATTTCTTCACTGTTTATGGGATCGACTTGTCATGGCTATCTAGTTATATTGTAAACATACATTCCAGATTATGTGGACCTGCTACTAGAGTTTATAGACTGTCCGCATGTCCAGCAACAAGACTGTGCCATCATAATTGTTAGGAACTTGTTTTGTCACTCCAGCAACAAACCTAAAGTGTTGGCCAATGGTAAGTGGATATATTCATTATTGTCAGGAACTTGTGTTGTCACTCCAGCAACAAACCTAAAGTGTTGGCCAATGGTAAGTGGAATATATTCATTATTGTCAGGAACTTAAAGTGCTGGCCAATGGTGAGTGGAATATATTCATTATTGTCAGGAACTTGTGTTGTCACTCCAGCAACAAACCTAAAGTGTTGGCCAATGGTAAGTGGAATACATTCATTATTGTCTGGAACTTGTGTTGTCACTCCAGCAACAAACCTAAAGTGTTGGCCAGTGGTAAGTGGAATATATTCATTATTGTCGGCAACTTGTGTTGTCACTCCAGCAACAAACCAAAAGTGTTGGCCGATGGTGAGTGGATTATATTCACAATTGTCAGGAACTTGTGTGTAAGTGTAATATATTCATTATTGTCAGCAACTTGTGTTATCACTCCAGCAACAAACCTGAAATGTTGGCCAATGGTAAGTGCAATATATTCATAAATGTCAGGAACTTGTGCTGTCACTCCAGCAACAAACCTAAAGTGTTGGCCAATGGTAAGTGGAATATATTCATTATTGTCAGGAACTTGTGTTGTCATTCCAGCAACAAACCTAAAGTGTTGGCCAATGGTAAGTGGAATATATTCATTATTGTCAGGAACTTGTGTTGTCACTCCAGCAACAAACCCAAAGTGTTGGCCAATGGTAAGTGGAATATATTTATTATTGTCAGCAACTTGTGTTGTCACACCAGCAACAAACCTAACGTGTTGGCCAATGGTAAGTGGAATATATTCATTATTGTCAAGAACTTGTGTTGTCACCCTAGCAACACACCTAAAGTGTTGGCCAATGGTAAGTGGAATTTATTCATTATTGTCAAGAACTTGTGTTGTCACTCCAGCAACAAACCTAAAGTGTTGGCCAATGGTAAGTGGAATATATTCATAATTGTCAGGAACTTGTGTTGTCACTCCAGCAACAAACCTAAAGTGTTGGCCAATGGTAGGTGGAATATATTCATTATTGTCAGGAACTTGTGTTGTCACTCCAGCAACAAACCTAAAGTGTTGGCCAATGGTAGGTGGAATATATTCATAATTGTCAGCAACTTGTGTTGTCACACCAGCAACAAACCTAAAGTGTTGGCCAATGGTAAGTGGAATATATTCATTATTGTCAAGAACTTGTGTTGTCACCCCAGCAACACACCTAAAGTGTTGTCCAATGGTAAGTGGAATATATTCATTATTGTCAAGAACTTGTGTTGTCACTCCAGCAACAAACCTCAAGTGTTGGCCAATGGTAAGTGGAATGTATTCATAATTGTCAGGAACTTGTGTTGTCACTCCAGCAACAAACCTAAAGTGTTGGCCAATGGTAGGTGGAATATATTCATTATTGTCAGGAACTTGTGTTGTCACTCCAGCAAAAAACCTAAAGTGTTGGCCAATGGTAAGTGGAATATATTCATTATTGTCTGGAACTTGTGTTGTCACTCCAGCAACAAACCTAAAGTGTTGGCCAATGGTAGGTGGAATATATTCATAATTGTCAGGAACTATGTTTCTCACAGCTAATTGCAGGTTAGATGTGTCTGTCGCCTGTTTTAAAAGGGAGAGAGAACTGTTAGACAGGAATACACTAGACCGTTTATTCAATCAAATATTGTAAACACATGAATGATAGTTTCACAGTGTAATACCGCATCACTTTGTATTCAGAGCTGGAGACATAGATCTACATTATTGTTGCACTGAACAGGGAATTTGTAATAATGCTTAATTTTCATTTTCCAGATAAGTTGTTACCACGACTTCTACAGTGTGTGGAGTCAAGTGAGGACAATTTAAGAGGGGTGGCATCCTCAGCACTGTGGGCCCTTGTCTACAATAATCAGAAGGTAAGTCCTTTAGTTGCCATTATTACCATGGTTATTACAGTGTCTGTAGTCAATTGACTATCTGAGATTTGCTGCCTCTGCGGTGACTGGGCCCTTGCTTACAATAATCAGAAGGTAGGTATTTTAGTTGTGTCTATTACCATGGTAATCAGAAGGCAGGTCACATTTTTGAATTCTTTATTCTAGTCCAATTGACATGTCGCCAGTACTTAGATATCTCCGCCCTATTGTTGAAGTGCTTTATACACGTGCTGTTGTTTGTCGGAGGTATCGTTATAGTTTGATTGGTTGAAATGGATAAATGATTGACAACTGACGACATGTTAATTCAAAGGACTAACCAATTTATGTGAAGGACGACACTAAAATACTGAGTGTTTTTCCCACAGTGACACATAGAGAATCGCCGTGGTGCCAGTAAAGCTTGAACTTCTGATCTCCAGGTTGAAAGTCTGCCCTGCTGTCCACTGAGCCTCGCCGGTTCCTTGTCAGAAATAAACTGAACTCTTGTCTGATATGATGTATTAAATGGCATCACAGTAAATGTTATTACAAAAACCTGTGTAAAGTTTTGTAATTCTGTCTTTTCAGGTAGTGATGAAAAATACCAATGTTCTGCCAAAACTTCAGGAGGCATTAAACAACTCAAACTATGCCGACAATGTACTGTCAGACCAGTGTAGCATGGATATACAGGCTGTCATACAAACTGTCAGTGAATAATAGTCAGTGAATAAAACTGTCAGACCAGTGTAGTATGGATGTACAGGCTGTAATATAAACTGTCAGTGAATAATAGTCAGTGAATAAAACTGTCGGACCAGTGTAGCGTGCATATACATGCTGTCATACAAACTGTCAGTGAATAATAGTCAGTGAATAAAACTGTCGGACCAGTGTAGCATGCATATACATGCTGTCATACAAACTGTCAGTGAATAAAACTGTCTGACCGGTGTAGCATGGATATACATGCTGTCATACAAACTGTCAGTGAATAAAACTGTGAGACCAGTGTAGCATGGATATACATGCTGTCATACAAACTGTCAGTGAATAATAGTCAGTGAATAAAACTATCAGACCAGTGTTGTATGGATGTACATGCTGTCATACAAACTGTCAGTGAATAATAGTCAGTGAATAAAACTATCAGACCAGTGTTGTATGGATGTACTTGCTGTCATACAAACTGTCAGTGAATAATAGTCAGTGAATAAAACTGTCAGACCAGTGTAGCATGGATATACAGACTGTCATACAAACTGTCAGTGAATAATAGTTAGTGAATAAAACTGTCAGACCAGTTTTGTATGGATATACATGCTGTCATACAAACTCTCAGTGAATAATAGTCAGTGAATAAAACTGTCAGGCCAGCGTAGTATGGCTATACAGGCCGTCATGCAAATTGTTAGTGAATAATAGTCGGTGGATAAAACTGTCAGACCAGTGTAGCATGGATATACAGACTGGCATACAACCTGTCAGTGAATAAATAGAGATTAATTAACGGCTGTATCGATTACAGGGAAAATCCTTAACAAGATGGTAGACATGTTTTTTTCACGAATGAGCGTATGTGAGTGAGTAAAAAAAACATGACTAACATCGAGTGAAGGATTTTCATATAATGGAACCCAGCAGTTAAATAATCTATTTATTACATTTTAAATCGGTTATTGAACGTTATCGGCGGATGACTTCGACGTCAGCGACACTTTACTCAACATCACAGTTGTTTTTGTGTTTGGAGTTAATTAATAATATTTAGCGATTATGAATATTCTTTCACTAAGAAATCTCTATCTTTCACCCACAGAAATATAATAATAGTGAATAAAACTGTCAGACCAGTGTAGTATGGATATACATGCTGCCATACAAACTGTCAGTGAATATAATTGTTAATGACTTATACAGTCGGGCCAGTGTCAATGGATTATTGGTTGTCATGCTATTGGTAACAATGCTAATCTCTTCTGTGCTATGATTAATTAATAGCAATGTGGGTAATATTGGATTTTATATCGGACAATTGTGCATGTTTGGCATGAGGTGCATTTTATTGTGTGTGGAACCTCGGATTTAATACTCCGCTGAATGACTGGTCAGGTGGGAAATAATGTAAAGTATTTTGATAATTGATCCAAAATCGATCCGGGTTGGAATTAATCTCACAAACCCTTGATCACTTAGCATTCGTGCTGACCATGGTACTATGAGGCCGACCGTGCCAGACATTTTAAATTGCCTCTGCTATTTATTTTTTCTTGGCCATCTTTATAAACAAAAATGCCCCTTTTTCCGTCATAGGTACTTGGGGTTCAATCATCCATCATAGTACCATATACTAATTAATAATTATAATAATGTTTCTGTATAATATTCTGCTATTATAGTATGCCCCCTACACCTTTAATGGGCAGTGATCTTTGAATGACAATTATGTGTTGAGATCATTAGTTTACTGTGATATTTGTGTTGTTAACTTAAGCAGTCCTTGTCAATGCAAACACTTGTATACTCTTGAGATATATTTATTATTGGTATATACTTTAGGATCTATATGTATAGATGTATGGCGATACAATTATAAGTGTAGCCATATTGATGACAATTAAATTATGGAATACCTTATGAGCATAAGCTTGAGTACTTTATTTGTATTACCAAGGAGTGAGTTTTGTTACAAAAAGTACAAAAACACTTTGACTTTTTGACGCCTTTTTATTTTAACTATTCATATTAATATTCACCTCACAGAAGACCAGGAGAGTATTTGGTGTATGCAGTTCCTTCCTTTCTTTCATAATTTCTTTTTTTTTCAAAATTTACAGAATTCATGAAACTTGATATTAACATTCGATCCTTATGATCTCTTGCAATTTAACCTCCTGCGAAATGGAAAATTTCTGCCATGGTTAAAAATATTATACAACTATTTAATTCCTTTGAAGTCAATGGTTAGAACTATTTATCCGAGGGAGTGACTACTGATCCAAGAAGGCAGGCGCGTAGCTGCCTATACGCGAGTACGCGGCTGAATCCACATGATTCTGACAAAAAAACTCAGTACGCCCAGAATGCTACAGATTGCAACATTGGTTTTCAAAATTTTCCGGGGGGGGGGGGGGGGTATGCCCCCGGACCCCACTAGCACAATTATGAATCCACATGAATAGAGGGCTAGCTACGCCCCTGGAAGGGTACTATTGCACGAGACGGTTCTCCGAGTGCAGTTATATCTTTCAAGGGTCAGTAGTCATTCCCTCAGATAAATTATAAGTCTCTAATCCATTAACTTCTAAGGTATTAATAGTTGTTTTATTATATATCATAAAATGTAAACCTTTTCAATTTTTAGCTCTACTGGCCAAAGGCTTATGCCATTTTGCTTATGGGATGGCATACAAATATAGTTTGAAAAACAGCCAGATCGGACCAGTAACACCGGAGTTATGTCCCTTGATTTAGTTAAATATTGTATGTGTTGCCTCATTAACACAGGGCCTTCATTTTTTATCTGATCTTTCCCAAACTTGGCCCGATTGCTGATATCAATGAAAGCTCGGAAATGTTCGAAAAACAGCCAGTAACACCTGAGTTATGGTCCTTGAATTTTTTAGATATGCTATATTTTGCCTTCCTAGGACGATAGTCTTCATTTTTGTGTCGCCTGCTGTGTAGGTAGCTTATATAGAATGGCAGCTCGGTAATGCATTTGAGGTCACTGGAGCTCAAGGTCGTTGTTACTAAAACCAGAAAATGGTTTCCAGACAATAACTTCAGTAAGGAATGAGTTATTGGAACAAAACTGTCTGTGTGTGTAGGCTGCATGGAAGGAAAGCTTGGTAATGCATTTTGAGGTCACTGGTGTGAAGGTCAACGCTGCTGTTACTTGAAATAGAACAATGGTGCTAATAACTTCAGTTAGGAATCAGATATTGGCACCAAACTTGCTATGTAGGTAGCTTATATGGAAATAAAGCTTGGTATCATATTTGAGATAACTGGGTCAAGGTCACAGTAGCTATTAATAAAATAGAAAAATGGTTTCCGGCCAATAACTTCAGTTAGGAATGAGTTATTGGAACAAAACTTGCTGTGTATGTGACTTATATAAAAAGGAAGCTTGGGATTGAATTTGAGGTCACTCAGATCAAGGTCAAGGTTTCTTAAAATAGAAAATGGTTTCTGGTCGAGTTAGGAATGAGATATTTGAACAAAACTTAATGTGTAAATAGCTTATATGGAAAGGAAGCTTGGTGTTGCTTTTTGATGTCACTGGTCAAGATCACGGTTGCGAAAAATGGTTTCTGGCCTATAAATTTAGTTAGGAATAAGATATTGCAAAATAACTTGTTGTGTAGGTAGCTTATACGGAGAGGAAGCATGGGATTGCATTTGAGATCACCTGGATCAAGGTCTAGGTCACTGTTTCTTAAAATAGAAAAATGATTTACGGACAATAAATTCAGTTACGAATGAGATATTGGAATACAACTTGCTGTGTAGGTGGCATATATGAAAATGAAGCTTAAAATGGCATTTGAGGTCATGGGGTCAAGATCGATTAGTAACGCATGAGTATCTAATGGTATTTGTTATGCTGAAAAATGCCTTGCAAACACACTAGCACCTTAGTGTACAATGCTTATATTTTTTAAACTACTTGGATGATTTTGTCCAAACTTCACATGGATCCTGCTGAGGTCTGTGGCTTTCAAGTTTTAAAATAAATTAGGTCAACGCAACATCCTATGACCGCCATTAAAGATGGCTGCCGTTACTGTAAAATGCTTTTATGTTTTAAACCACTAGGATGATGTTGATCAAATTTTACATGGATGATGCTGAAGTCTATAGCTTTCAAATTTATAAAAAAGCAGGTCAGCTTGACATCCAAAATTGCCACCATTTTTTAAACTGCTTGGATGATTTTGACAAAACATCACATTGATGATGCTGACGTCTATGGCTTTCAAATTTGTAAAAATTAGGTCGATGCGACATCCAAGATGGCTGCCATTAAATATTGCCGCTGTTTCCGTGAAATGTTTATATCTTTTAAACCGCTTGGATGATTTGGACCAAATTTCACATGGGTCATGCGGAGGTCAATGGCTTTCAAGTTTATGAAAATTAGGTGACCGCGACATTCAATATGGCTGCTGTTACCAAAAAAAAATTTATACAAATAAGCACTGTTTTGAATTGAATTCAAAACACTCGCTCTAATGCCGTTAGACATTTCATTTGTATGTAATCCACTTACATTAGAGCTATGTCAGCCAGTAGAGCATTCACATGCCTTCTTGGGCCTCTTGTTTTACTTATAAACATGAATTAGAATTTGAAAAAGTGTAAGGCCATTGTCACATCAAGCTTTGTTGTTATAAAAATGCGCGACGTTGACACAGTAGAACTATTGCAAGCTGAATGTATTATTGCACGGTTATGGAAGGAACTATTGCATGGTCACAAGACTTTGCTATTTTAAAACAAAAAGTGAGTCAATGTCAAAGATAATCTATTGCACGCTAAATGTACTATTGCACGGTTATGAATGAACTATTGCATGGCCAACATATTTCCGATCAGAATGATTTTGCCTCCTTTAAACAACACAAAATGTTACTAACCTCTCTTGGACCACACAAGAACACTTTATCTACCTTCTTTTAACCATGCAATACTGTTTTACGTATCTCCCTTGAACCACACGAGACCATCTGAGTTACCTTCTTTAAAACACACAATAACGATGTACTTTCCTTTCTTTAACAATACATAAACCGCATTAATTAAACTAGAACATTTGACTTACCTCCCTTTAACCTCACAAGAACAGGTGACTTACCTTCTTTGACCAAACAACAAGAACATTTGACAAACATCCCTTTACCACACAGTAACATTTGACTTACCTCGCTTTAACTACTCAAGAACATGTGACTTACCTCACACAAGAACACTTAACTTACCTCCCTTTAAGCATACAAGAACAGTTTACTTACCTTCCTTTAAGCACACAAGAACATTTGACTTATTTCCCTTTAACCAGACAAGAACACTTAACTTACCTCCCTTTAAGCACACAAGAACATTTGACATCTCCCTTTAACCAGACAATACTATTTGACTAATTTTTTAACCACACAAGAACATTCTACTTACCTCCCTTTAACCAAACAAAAACATTTGCTGCAGGTTAGAAGATTCTAGGCCCATTCACCATATTTATCTTGTTGTAAATGGAGGATGATCCTGGCATGTTCATTCCTGTTAGGCGCCATATAACCTTTCATGTGTTGGTGCGCCGTAAAACCCAATTCAAGTTTTTCACTTAAACCTAATAAGAACATTTGACTTATCTCCCTTTAACTAAACTTTGACTTACACCTCTCAGGCGCTGTAACCGTTACGAACATTTGACTTAAGCAAACACGGTGTTAATCAGAAAGAAAGCACTGAGGGACCATAGCTAAAAATACACATGATATAATTTGAATACATTCGACTTAAGCAAAAACAGTGTTAATCAGAAAGAAACCACTGACATATACACATGATATAATTTGAATGCATAATTTTCAACCTTCAAGTAAAATCAATCAACTACAAAAGACATCTGATTATGTATTTTTTATTCTGGTTAGTTTTTACTACAAACTAATATGATACATGTCAGTATACATACACAATAACACACCATGATACAATATGCATACACAATTACACGCCATAATACAATATGCATACCCATTACACGCCATAATACAATATGCATACAATCTTACACACCGTACCAAGTCAAGCTCGTGAAACGTGGCTGGAAACTCATTATTGGCAGTTTTATAACGAATCTTTTTCATGTATTTACCTGCAATCGACACAGTAACATCAAAAATGCACATCCATTCACTGAAAAATATTAAAGCGTATGCGAGATTCGAACCCATGGCCTTCGGATTGACAATCTATTTGCTTTAACATTGGGCCATATAGTCAGCTGAGCAACAGTGTTATTTTTATCGCTATAATTAGAGCATTGTGTGATTCAATGCGTTCCTGAGTTCCATATTTACACCAGCGACTGTAAAAAAACAATGCAACAGAAATGTATATTGCAAGTTTATTGCGCATGTTTTGTTGAAATATAACATCAAAAAATAACCCAAGTCCATTATTAATAGATAAAATGGAAAGTATTATTTCACTTGGCTCTGTTGTCAATGGTTACGTGTACAGCTTATCAATCCAGAGGTCTCGAGTTCGAATCCTATGTTGAGCGAACTGTTTTTTAGTGATTAACACAGTGGTGCTTTTCATATCCATGTTGCTACAATGAACGATGAATGAAAAATAATGTCCTGGTATAAGTTTCTCTCCTTATGTACATGTTTACGGCCATGTTTCACAAGCTTGAATTTGGTGGTAATCAAAGTGTAAAATCTCTTCTATTTGCCTTATATGCAGCTATAGTACCTTTAATTGAGGGATTGAGGAAAGCCCTATCAAAAAACAATGTTTAGGCTTTAAAGGGACGTACGGTAATCTTGATTTTGTAAAAACTCATGACGTCCCGTTAGTTTGCCTACATGACTTGTACTTGTAACTCAATCATTAATATTAAGTATTAGAATAGTTCAAAGCAAACTGTTTACCATATTAATAGCTATATCTTATATTGCACCAATATTATAATTAAATATTTGGAAGAATAACGAATACAGTTAAAATCTCTAATTTTTATTTAATTATATGCAAGCGCTTTTAAAGTCAAAATGATATAGGATTATTACATCGAGGTGCTAAATTTATTGCTTGATATAAAACTCAAGATTTAAAAGTGTATTTTCCAACCAATTTTCAAAAGTTCGGTATTTTCATTCATTACTAATTATTCCTGATCACGCGATTAAAGTATTTAGATGTCCATTTGATTGTGCCTGAAACTGCCAAAAAAGCTTCATCTCAAATATTCTTTCATTAATGAACCTAATACAAACAAACATAGAATACAACATAATACAGGGACGGATACAGGATTTGAGATCTGGGAGGGCGCAACTTTAAAAAAAAAATAACAACCAAAATACACACACACAAACACATTTTTTTCCAGTTTATCAGAGGATTCCACTTTAAAAAACAAGTTTGACATCCAAAGAAACAAAAAACAAAATTGCTTTTTACGTATGTATTTTTTAACTTTTCAGATGTTAAATAGTGTAGGAACACCCCCACTCCCTCCCTTGGATCCGCCCCGATAATATATATATTGGACATAGTAAAGCAATAAATGAAAACAAAATATGACATTCAATAAAGTGAAAGCAAAACAAAACTGAATCTTATCAGCCCATCTTGATCACTGGTTATAATTCTAATAATATTTTATCAAAATGTTGACATTATCATAAATTCAGTAGGAATATTATATACAATATTATAAACCACATGTCTCACAATAATCGAAGCTGAATGTGTTTAAAAAAGTTGCAAATTTCAGCGTTAATGCAGTCAACGTCAATAGCGAATGGCAACAAAGATAATCCATGAAACACATTTGCACTTTATGGTATTTTTTACATTTACTACCGGCATTCCAAACCGCAGAAACACGAAATTTGCGAATCAGTTCTTATATTTACATTATTAACATTACTTTCCCGTTATAGTACCAACAATAACGTGCCTTGGGAGGTTGGTAATGATAAATAAGTGCTAGAAAGATAAATATCCTCAGTGTATTTTTACACCGTGGAGTAGTCATTTCCTATTGAGATATGCCGGATGTGTGCGCAGTTAGCTCCACCTTCTTCAAAAGTGAAGTGAAGTTTATTTTAAATTCGATGTTTATTTCTCAACAGAAAGTATCAAGTGAATGTAAACATTAGCTTTACTGCTTACAGACATATATGTAAACATATATATTATTAGCCAGTTTTGGCAACAATTAAGTATTCATATTTGTTTTCCATTGATATTTTTCTTTTTTCTCTTTATTCTCATTGTTTTCCCCCATTCCCTCCACACACACACACACACACACACACACACACACACACACTCCAACCCAACACACCCCCACACACCCCACACCCACCCACACACATACATTCCACCCACACCAGCCAGATTTCTTCATTTCTATTAAATATAATGTAAAATTATTAGAAGTTGTTCATTTCAGAGCAATAAAATAATTATGTACAATTGAAACAATATTGTCTATAATAATTATATATTAAATGTGTTAGCTACAACTACAAGAAGAAAAAATATATGCAAAAATTCAAACATTCTAAACATTTTAAATTTACAATAGCTTTGAAGGATACATGATAAAACAAAATCTACATTCATCAAAGCAAATAAAATGATAAAATAATGCAATCAAGATTCAGGAGAACGTTTACCATTACGTGCTCCCGACTTAATTCCATTAAGCGATATGAAATCTTATATTAGCAGGATTTTATAACGGGTATTTCGACAATAAAACATATTTAAAACATGTTTACTAAAAAAATGCGATAACCTATTTAAAATTACCTATTAAATGTTTTAATTTTACAATATTTGTAACCGGAGGCCCCGGGTTCAATCCTCCGTGGTGCCACTGTGTTCCGTCGGTGTGTTCTTGGGCAAGACACTTTCCCTTAGCCTCGTCCGTCGGATGGGGACGTAAACCGGGCGGTCCCGTGTATCGGTCTATCCTCCGAGCACGTAAAAGAACCATAGGAATCTATTCGCTAATAAGAGTAAGGCAGGTTCCCAGATTCCTATGTATCCTTCCCCTCTCTCTGGGGCGGCTCTAAATAACCTGTACTGTGTTGATGAGCCGTTAAACAACATTCAATTCAATTCAGTTGTTTAAGCCTAAATTAAGGTATTGTTTCATACCACAGCCAACCACATTTTCGCTTCTTTGAGTAGGGGTTGGATGGGGTATGAAAGTTAATACTCGGACCACGTAATGGATAGCTTTAAAGTACAGTATACATTATATGTGAAACAAGAGGCCCAAGAGGGCCTGTGAATGCTCTACTGGCTGTTATACCATTGATGAATCGAGTCGTACTACATGGTGTCTAGAGTGCACACAAGGTTTTTCAAGTATTTGACCTAGTGACCTAGTTTTTTTGACCCCATGGGACCCATTTTCGAACTTGACCAAAATATAAATAAGACAACATCTCGACAAAGTTTCATCAAGATCGGGTCAGAAATATGGCCTCTAGAGTGTACACAAGGTTTTTCAAGTATTTGACCTAGTGACCTAGTTTTTGACCCTGTGTGACCCATTTTCGAATTTTAGCAAGCTATAATTGAGACAAATATTCTGACAAAATTGCATCAAGATCAGGTAAAAAATATGGCCTCTAGAGTGTACACACGGTTTTTCCAAAGTTTGACCTAGTGACCTAGTTTTTAACACCATGTGACCCATTTTTGAACTTGACCAAGATGTAATTAAGACAAACATTTTGACAAAGTTTCATTAAGATTGGGTCAGAAATACGGCTTCTAGAGTGTACACAAGGTTTTTCAAGTATTTGACCTAGTGACCTAGTTTTTCACCCCATGTGACCCATTTTCAAACTTGACCAAGATATAATTAAGACAAACATTCTGACAAAGTTGCATCAAGCTCGGGTCAAAAATATGGCCTCTAGAGTGTACACAAGGTTTTTCTAATATTTGACCTATTGACCTAGTTTTTAACTTCATGTGACCCATTTCCGAACTTGATCAAGATATAATTAAGATAAACAATTTGACAAAGTTTCATCAAGATTGGGTAACAAATATGACCTCTAGAGTGTACACAAGTTTTTTCAAGTATTTGACCTAGTGACCTAGTTTTTGACCCCACATGACCCATTTTCGAACTTGACCGAGATTTTATTGAGACAAACATTCTGACAAAGTTTCATGATGATTGCATCAGAAATGTGGCCTCTAGAGTGTACACAAGCAAAAGTTAACGGACGGACGACGGACGACGGAAGACGGACAACACACCATCCCATAAGCTCTGCTGGCCCCTGGCCAGTAGAGCTAAAAAAACGACATACATATTGGCAAGCTTGAAGAAAGTAAATAATAACAATATGCAATAAAAGCATTTCTAGGTTTTTAAGATGAAATTTAATTTTCACATATTTCATGATCTGGAACTTAAACCAGTGTTAGTTAAAGGGACACACGGCAATCTTGAATATTTATCAAGCATTGGAATTAGCGTCTCAATTTATTTATCCAATATCAATTTGACTCTAAACCTGCCTGCATATAATTAAATAAAGTGTTTAAAAAAAAAAAATCATCTTATTCTACCATAAGTTTAAATATATTATTGGTGCAATATTGCAAAATTATCAACAATTAATAAAATGCAAAAACAGTTTGCATTATACTGATCTTATTATGAATATTAATGATTGCACAAATGCAAGTTATGCAGAAAAACTACCGGACGCAGTGAGTTTTTAAAAAATCAAGATTGCCGTGTGTCCCTTTAAAATATGCTAGCGGGACACCATACTTGATTTCATCAGTAGTCATAACCAAGCAGATTTATTGTATTAAAGGCAGTACGTCAGGCTTTTTATACAAAAATCTAAAATTTTAAAAATGTACCAATTCAGGATAAAAATGTTAAACTATTTTTGGTCTCTTTTTTCATATTTTTGCACATAACTTGGTATATGTAATCGTCTATAAAAGATAAACAACATATCGAACGATTGTTATATTTTGCAAACTCGAATGTCTGCCCAGGGTGGGTGGGGCTGGCGGGATTTGGTGTCTTTTTTTTCTTCATTTTTAGCTCTACTGGCCCTTGCCAGCAGAGCTTATGGGATGGCAAGTTGTCCGTCGTCTGTCCGTCGTCCGTCCGTCGTTAATTTTTGTCTCGTTAAGACAATAGGGCCTTCATTTTTCATCTGATCTTTACGAAACTTTACCAGATTGTTAATATTATTGAAAGCTCGGTCAAGTTCGAAAACCAGCCAGATCTGACCATTAACAGCAGAGTTATGGCATTCATTTAGTTAAAAATGCTATATTTTGCCTCATTAAGACGATAGTGCCTTCATGTTTAGTCCCCCACCGGTCCCGGGGGGACTATAGGTTTGCACCCTGTCCGTCCATCCGTCCTTCCGTCCGTCCTTCCGAAATGTGACCCATATTTTCAATACTATAAGACTTTGAGATACCAAACTTGGTATGTGGATATATCTTGCGATAGCGGTGTGTCGCGTACCAAAAAAAGGTCACTGTGACCTTGACCTGTGACCTCTGTCATAGAAAACACTTGTCCGGACCGTATTTTCAATAATATAACACTTAGAGATACCAAACTTGATATTTGAATACATCTTGGGATAGCGGTGTGTCGCATACCAAAATAAGGTCACAGTGACCTTGACCTGTGACCTCTGTCATAGAAAATGTTCCGAAAAATGCTTGTCCGGATCGTATTTTCAATACTATAAGACTTTGAGATACCAAACTTGGTATGTGGATACATCTTGGGATAATGGTGTGTCGCGTACTAAAATAAGGTCACTGTGACCTTGACTTTGATCTGTGACCTCTGTCATAGAAAATGCTTGTCCGGACCGTATTTTCAATACTATAATACTTAGAGATACCAAACCTGGTATGTGAATACATCTTGCGATAGCGATGTGTCGCCTACCAAAATAAGGTCATTGTGACCTTGACCTGTGATCTCTGTCATAGAAAATGCTTGTCCGGACCGTATTTTCAATACTATAACACTTAGAGACACCAAACTTGGTATGTGAATACATCTTGGGATAGCGGTGTGTCGCGTACCAGAATAAGGTCATTGTGACCTTGACCTTGATCTTTGACCTACATCATAGAAAAAGTCTGGAAAATGTTTGTCTGGGCTGGTGAGGGACTATGGTTTGCCCTGCAATTCTTGATGCTCTTGTTCATTTTATCTTTACCAAACTTTTATAGATTGCTAATATCAATGAAAGCTCGGACAAGTTCGAAAACCAGCCATATTGGACCAGTAATAGCGAAGTTATGACCCTTGATTTAGTTAAGAATGATATATTTTGCCTTGTTAAAACTAGGGCCTTCATTTTTCATCAATCTTTACCAAACTTTACCATATTGCTAATGTTGATGAAAGCTCGGACAAGTTCGAAAACCAGCCAGTTCGGACCAGTAACAGCGGAGTTATGTCCCTTGATTTAGTTAAAAATGCTATATTTTGCCTCGTAAAGACGATAGGGCCTTCATTTTTCGTTTTATCTTTACCAAACTTTAATAGATTGTTAATATCAATGAAAGCTCGGACAAGTTCGAAAACCAGCCAGATTAAACCAGTAACAGCGGAGTTATGGCTCTTTATTTCTTTAAAAATGCTATATTTTTCCTCGTTAATACGATAGGGCCTTCATTTTTCATCTGATCTTTACCAAACTTTATCAGATTTGTTTACTTTTTTTTTTTTTATTAATTTATTTATTTTTGTTGAATTTTTATTTTTTATTAGCTCTACTCCGTTTGTCCGTCCGTCCGTCCGTCTGTCCGTTACCGCAGCTCCACCTAAACCGCTGAACGGAATTCAACCAAACTTAGGGTATGACATCACCATATGATGACGGCGTGCGATAGCAACATTATTTTTGGCTCCGAGCCCAGGGGCCCTCAGGGGGGTCAAAAGATCAAATAAACAAAAAACTCAATTACACTGTAATTTTTTCATATTTTTGCACATAATTTGGTATATGTAATCGTCTATAATATCAAACAATTTTTTTATTTTGCAAACTTGAACATCTGCCCTAGGGCCCAGTGTGGGTGGGGCGGGCGGGGGGGATGTGGGGACTTCTTTTTTTTTGTAATTATCTCTCAAATTAAACATTATGATGATGGCTCTGCACCCATGGTCCCTCAGGGGGGTCAAAAGGTCAAATACACTAAAAATTCAATTACACTGTCATTATTCCATATTCTTGCACATAACTTGGTGTATGTAAACGTCTATAAAAAATAAGCAACATATTAAATGATTTTATTATTTTTATTATATCGAATTCGGACAGTCTGCCCGGGGGCCCAGTGGGGGGATTTTTTTTATTTTTTATAATTATGTCTCAAATTTTACATGATGATGGGATTACACTGTATACATTTGTTTCCTCCTATGTTATAGTTGGGCCTGGAGAAAGGGGCATCAAATACACTAATAATACAATGACGGTGTCATTTTTTCATACTTTTGCACATTAATTGGTATAATAGTCGTCTAAAAAGAGATACACAGCATGTCAAATGATTTATTATTTAAAACTCGGACGTCTTCCCTGGGGTTCGGGTTGGAGGGGGTGGGTGGTGGGTGGAGGGTAACAAGGGGTCAATTTATTTAAAAATTATTTCTCAAATGAACATTTTGATGAAGGGATTACATTGTATATACTGTGGGGCTGTGTGTGTTTGGGGTGTGAGAGGGGGAGGGTAGGGTGGGGTTGGGCGGGGGGGGGGGAGTGAAGTGACCTGTGTGAATAAAACGTGGATGTTTTACGACGGCCACGCCGTCGAATTCATTCTAGTCATTATTGTCAGGAACTTATAAAAGTATTGGCCAATGTTAAGTGGAATATATTCACAATTGTCAGGAACTAGTGTTGTCATTCCAGCAACAAACCTAAAGTGTTGGCCAATAGGAAGTGGAATATATTCATAATGGGAGACTTCAGCAACTTCTAAATTACTGCCCTTCTAGCCTTTTCGTCACTTTCAGCTTGGTCCTGCTATTGGATCTCTTTTGTGTTTATCATTGCATAACATTTAGAGGATGCGTTTTTTTCAGTCAGACAGATTTGAATGACTTTTTAGATAAAACGGAAAGCCAGTGCGCCATTGCATTATTTTATTGAGTGTTTATTCAATCAAATATTGTAAAAACATGAATGATTGTTATGGGCAGATAGTTTCACAGTGTAATACCACATCACTTTGTATTCAGACCTGGAGACATAGATCTACATTATTGTTGCATTGAACAGGGAATTTGTAATTATGGTTAAAATTTTATTTTCCAGATAAGTTGTTACCACGACTTCTACAGTGTGTGGAGTCAAGTGAGGACAAATTAAGAGGGGTGGCAGCCTCAGCATTGTGGGCCCTTGTCTATAATAATCAGAAGGTAAGTCCTTTAGTTGTCATTGTTACCATGGTTACTACAGTGTGTGGAGTCAAGTGAGGACAAACTAAGGAACGTGACAGCCTCTGCAGAAGGTAGGTACTTTAGTTGCCCATGTTACCATGGCTACTACAGTGTGTGGATTCAGTTGACTATCTGAGATTTGCAGCCTCTGCAGTGACTGGGCTCTTGCTTACATTAATCAGAAGGTAAATAATTTAGTTGTCTCTGTGTCCATGGTAATCAGAAGCCAGGTCACATTTTCAAATTCTTTAGAGAATCGTCGTGGTGCCAGTAAAGCTTGAACTTCTGATCTCCAGGTTGAAAGTCTGCCCTGCTGTCAACTGAGCCTCGCCGGTTCCTTGTCAGAAATAAACAGAACTCTTGTCTGATATGATGTATTAAATGGCATCACAGTAAATGTTATTACAAAAACCTGTGTAAAGTTTTGTAATTCTATCTTTTCAGGCCAAAGTAGTGATGAAAAATGCCAATGTTCTGCCTAAACTTCAGGAGGCATTAAACAACACAAACTTTGCCGACAATATACTGTCAGACCAGTGTAGCATGGATATACATGCTGTCATACAAACTGTCAGTGAATAATAGTCAGTGAATAAAACTGTCAGACCAGTGTAGTATGGATATACATGCTGTCAGTGAATAATAGTCAGTGAATATAACTGTCAGACCAGTGTAGTATGGCCATCATAAAAATTGTTAGTAAATAATAGTCGGTGAATAAAACTGTCAGACCAGTGTAGCATGGATATACAGACTGTCATAAAACCTGTCAGTGAATAATAGTCAGTGAATAAATAGAGATTATTTAATGACTGTATCGATTATAGGGAAATCCTTAACAAGATGGTAGATGTGTTGTTCTTTTTACGAACGAGCGTATGCGAGTGAGTAAAAAACAACACGACTAACATCGAGTGAAAGATTTCCATATATTGGAACCCAGCAGTTAAATAATCTATTTATTACATTTTAAATCGGTTTATGTATACTTTCAATGTAAATTATTTGCTTTATTGAACGTTATCGGCGGATGACTTCGACGTCAGCGACACTTTACTCAACATCACAGTTATTTTTGGTTCGGAGTTAATTAATAATATTTAGCGATTATGAATATTCGTTCACTGAGAAATCTCAATCATTCACCCACATAAATATAATAATAGTGAATAAAACTGTCAGACCATTTTAGTATGGATATACATGCTGCCATTCAAACTGTCAGTGAATATAATTGTTAAGGACTTATACAGTCGGGCCAGGATTATTGGTTATCATGCTAACTCAATGATATATGGTAACAGTGCTAATCTCTTCTGTGCTATGATTAGTGTGGGTAATATTGGATTTTATATCAGACAATTGTGTATTCTTGGTATATGGTAGTATATGGTACATTTTATTGTGTGTGGAACCTCGGGTTTAATACTCCGCTAAATGACTGGTCAGGTGGGAAATAAGGTAAAGTATTTTGATAATTGATCCAAAATCGATCCGGGTTGGAATCGACCTCAAAAACCCTGGATCACTTAGCATTCATGCTGACCATGGCACTATGAGGCCGACCTTGCCAGACATTTTAAATTGCGTCTGCTATTAATTTCTTCTTGGTCGTCTTTGTAAATAAAAATGCTGCCCCCTTTTCCATCATAGGTACTTTGGGGTTCAATCATCCAACATAGTACCATATACTAATTAGTAATTATAATGTTTCTGTATAATATTCTGCTATTATAGTATGCCCCCTTCACCTTTAATGGGCAGTGATCTTTGAATGACAATTATGTGTTGATCATTAGTTTACTGTGATATTTGTGTTGTTAACTTAAACGGTCCTTGTCAAGGACAATGCAAACACTTGTATACTCTTGAGATATATTTATTATTGGTGTATACTTAGGAAGTGTAGATTTAGATTATGATGTAGATTTAAAAGTTAGGATCTATATGTATAAATGTATGGCGATACAATTATAAATGTAGACATATTGATGACAATTAAATTATGGAATACCTTATGAGCATACGCTTGAGTACTTTATTTGTATTGCCAAGGAGTGAGTTTTGTTACAAAAAGTACAAAAACACTTTGACTTTTTGACACTTTTTATTTTGACTATTCGTATTAATATTCACCTCACAGAAGACCAGGAGAGTAGTTCCTTCCTTTCTTTCATAATTTCTTTTTATTTAAAAAATTACAGAATTGCATGAAACTTGATATTAACATTCGATCCTTATGATCTCTTTATAAATGTGAAATTTAACGTCCTGCGAAATGGAAAATTTCTGCCATGGCTTAAAGGTATTATACAACTATTTAATTCCTTTGAAGTCAATGGTTAGAACTATTTATCCGAGGGAATGACTACTGATCCAGGAAGGGTACTGTTGCACGAGACGGTTCTCTGAATGCAATAGTATCTTTCAAGGGTCAGTAGTCACTCCCTCAGATAAATAGTCTCTAATCCATTAACTTCTAAGGCATTAAATAGTTGTTTTATTATATATGATAAAATGTAAACCATTTTCAATTTTAACTCTACTGGCCAAAAGCTTATGCCATATTGCTTATGGGATGGCATACAAATATAGTTTAAAAAACATCCAGATCGGACCAGTTACACCGGAGTTATGTCCCTTGATTTAGTTAAATATCGTACGTGTTGCCTAATTAATGCGATAGGGCCTTCATTTTTCATCTGATCTTTCCCAAACTTGGCCAGATTGGTGATATCAATGAAAGCTCGGAAAAGTTCGAAAAATAGCCAGTAACACCCGAGTTATGGCCCTTGAATTCTTAGATATGCTATATTTTGCCTCGTTACGACGATAGAGTCTTCATTTTTGTGTCGCCTGCTGTGTAGCTTATATAGCAAGGAAGCTCGGTAATGCAGTTGAGGTCACTGCAGCTCAAGGTCGTTGTTACTGAAAACATAAAATGGTTTCCAGACAATAACTTCAGTAAGGAATGAGTTAACGGAACAAAACTTTCTGTGTATGTAGGCTGCATGGATTGAAAGAAATATAAAAAGATCGGACAGGGAAAGTAGGATTCAAGGAGGACAGTCAACCACAAAACACAGAAACAAACGCGCAAACAGACAAACAAGAAGGCAAAAGTAATAATAAATGCAAACGACATCACAAACACAAAAGGGTTGACAATAGGGCTAACGCCTTGGAACGGTCAGTGGCATACTGTAGAACAATTTTTATGAACGTATTATAGTTTCACGCACGACGGGCGGATGGGCGCTTGGTAATGCATTTTTAGGTTACTGGTGTGAAGGTCAACATTGATGTTACTTGAAATAGAACAATGGTGCTAATAACTTCAGTTAGGAGTCAGATATTGGCACCAAACTTGCTATGTAGGTAGCTTATATGGAAATAAAGCTTGGTATCATATTTGAGATAACTGGGTCAAGGTCACAGTAGCTATTACTAAAATAGAAAAATGGTTTCCTGCCAATAACTTCAGTTAGGAATGAGTTATTGGAACAAAACTTGCTGTGTATGTGGCTTATATAAAAAGGAAGCTTAGGATTGCATTTGAGGTCAAGGTCAAAGTCACTGTTTCTTAAAATAGAAAATTGTTTCTGGTTGAGTTAGGAATGAGATATTGGAACAAAACTTGATGTGTAAATAGCTTATATGGAAAGGAAGCTTGGGTGTTGCTTTTTGATGTCACTGGTCAAGATCACGGTTGCGAAAAATGGTTTCTGGCCAATAAATTTAGTTAGGAATAAGATATTGCAATACAACTTGTTGTGTAGGTAGCTTATACGGAGAGGAAGCATGGGATTGCATTTGAGGTCACCTGGGTCAAGGTCTAGGTCACTGTTTCTTAAAATAGAAAAATGGTTTACGGACAATAACTTCAGTTACGAATGAGATAATGGAATACAACTTGCTGTGTAGGTGGCATATATGAAAAGGAAACTTAAAATGGCATTTGAAGTCATGGGGTCAAGATCGAAAAGTAACGCAATATTAATGGTATTTGTTAGGCTGAAAAATGCCTTGTGAACACTCTAGCACCTTAGTGTACAATGCTTATATCTTTTAAACTGCTTGGATGATTTTGTCCAAACTTCACATGGATCCTGCTGAGGTCTGTGGCTTTCAAGTTTTAAAATAAATTAGGTCAACGCAACATCCTAGATGACCGCCATTAAATATGGCTGCCGTTACTGTAAAATGCTTGTATGTTTTAAACCACTCGGATGATGTTGATCGAACTTTACATGGATGATGCTGAAGTCTATAGCTTTCAAATTTATAAAAAAGCAGGTCAGTTTGACATTCAAAATTGCCACCATTAAAGATGGCTGCTGCTACCGTAAAACGTTTATATCTTTTAAACTGCTTGGATGATTTTGACAAAACATCCCATGGATGATGCTGAGGTCTATGGCTTTCAAATTTATAAAAATTAGGTTGATGTGACATCCAAGATGGCTGCCATTAAATATTGCCGCTGTTTCCGTGAAATGTTTATATCTTTTAAACCGCTTGGACGATTTTGATCAAATTTCACATGGATGATGCGGAGGTCAATGGCTTTCAAGTTTGTAAAAATTAGATGAGCGCGACATTCAATATTGCTGCTGTTACCATAAAAATTGAAATAAATTCAAAACATTTGATCTTAATGCCGTTAGACATTTCACTTGTATGTGCCATCCTTAAACAACACACAACATGTTACTAACCTCTCTTGGACCACACAAGAACACTTTATCTACCTTCTTTTAACCATGCAATACTGTTTTACGTATCTCCCTTGAACCACACGAGACCATCTGAGTTACCTTCTTTAAAACACACAATAACAATGTACACTTTTCTTTAACAATACATAAACCGCATTAATTAAACAAGAATATTTGACTTACCTCCCTTTAACCACTCAAGAACAGTTGACTTACCTTCTAAACAAGAACATTGGACTAACATCCATTTACCACACAGTAACATTTGACTTATCTAGCTTTAACTACTCAAGAACATGTGACTTACCTCACACAAGAAGACAACTTACCTCCCTTTAAGCACACAAGAACAGTTCACTTACCTTCCTTTAAGCACACAAGAACATTTGACTTATCTCCCTTTATACAGACACTAATATCTGACTAATCTTCCTTTAACCACGCAAGAACATTCTACTTACCTCCCTTTAACCACACAAAAACATTTGCTGCAGGTTAGAAGATTCTAGGCCCATTCTCCATATTTATCTTGTTATAAATGGAGGATGATCCTGGCATGTTCATTCCTGTTAGGCGCCATATAACCTTTCATGTGTTGGTTCGCCGTAAAATGTTTTTCACTTAAACCTAATAAAAACATTTGACTTATCTCCCTTTAAATAAACAAGTCAAACATCATTAATTTTGTCTTACAGCTCTCAGGCTCTGTAACCGTTAAGAACATTCGGCTTAAGCAAACACAGTGTTAACCAGAAAGAAACCACTGAGTGACCATAGTTAACATATACACATGATATAATTTGAATGCATAACTTTCAACCTTTAAGTAAAATCAAATCAACTACAAAAGTCATCTGATTATGTATTTTTTATTCTGGTTAGTTGTTTACTACAAACTAATATGATACATGTCAGTATACATACACAATTACACGCCATGATACAATATGCATACACAATTACACGCCATAATACAATATGCATACAATCTTACACCCCATACCAAGTCAAGCTCGTGAAACATAGCTGGAAACTCATTATTGGCAGTTGTAGCGAATCTTTTTCATTTCTTTACCTGCAATCGACAAAGTAACATCAAAAATGCACAACCATTCACTGAAAAATATTATAGTATATGCGAGATTTGAACCTATGACCTTCGAATTGACAATCTATTTGCTTTAACACTGGGCTATATAGTCAGTTGATCAACAGTGTTATTTCTGTCGCTATAATTTGAGCATTGTAAGCGTTATCATTTGTTCACCTTTTTGTGTAATTCAGTGCGTTCCTAAGTCCATATTTACACCAACGACTGTAAAGAAAAATGCACCAGAAAATGTATATTACAAGTTCCAACATTAGAATACATGTAGTATGCGCTGAAAATATACTGCGCATAATAACCCAAGTCCATTATTAATAGATCAAATGGAAAGTATTATTTCACTTTGCTCTGTGATCTAATGGTTACCTGTACAGCTTATCAATCCAGAGGTCTCGAGTTCGAATCCTATGTTGAGCAAACTGTTTTTCAGTGATTAACACAGTGGTGCTTTTCATATCCATGTTGCTACAACGAACGATGGATGAAAAATAATATTCTGGTATAAGTTTCTCTCCTTATGTACATGTTTACGGCCATGTTTCACAAGCTTGAATTTGGTGGTAATCCAAGCGTAAAAACTCTTCTATTTGCCTTATATGCAGCTATAGTACCCTTAACTGGGGAATTGAGGAAGGCCCTATCAAAAATGTTAAGGCTTTAAAGGGACGCACGGCAATCTTGATTTTTTAAAAACTCGTGACGTCCCGTTAGTTTGCCTACATGCCTTGTACTTGTAACTCAATCATTAATATTAATTATTAGAATAGTTCAAAGCAAATTGTTTACCATATTAATAGCTATATATCATATTGCACCAATATTATAATTAAATATTTGGTAGAATAACGAATACAGTTAAAATCTCCAATTTTTATTTAATTATATGCAAGCGCTTTTAAAGTCAAAATGATATAGGATTAATACATCGAGGTGCTAAATTTAATGCTTGATATAAAACTCAAGATTGCCAAGTGTCCCTTTAAAAATAGTGTATTTTCCAACCAATTTTCAAAAGTTCGGTATTTGTATTCATTACTGATTATTCCTGATCACGCGATTTAAGTATTAAGATGTCCATTTAACTGTGCCTGAAACTGCCAAAAAAGCTTCATCTCAACTATTCCTTCATTAATGAACCTGATACAAACGAGACGTAGAATACAACATAATACAGGGATGGATACAGGATCAAAGATTAGGAAGGGTGCATCTTTAAAAAAAAAATAACAACCAAAATACACACACACAAACACGTTTTTTCCCAGTTTATATGAGGATGCCACTTTAAAAAAAAGTTTGACATCCAAAGAAACAAAAAACAAAATTGCTTTTTACGTATGAATTTTCATAACTTTTTAGATGTTAAATAGTGGGGGAATGCCGGGGTGCGCCGCAACATCCCCACTCCCTCCCTTGGATCCGCCCCGATAATATATATATTGAACATAGTAAAGCAATAAATGAAAACAAAATATACTCTGTAAAAAAAGTTTTGGACCATGGCAGTGTTCGAACCCGTACAATGATCGCTGAACCATGACATTCGACCATAACCCTTATTATCTCAGTTGATATATACACTAGATCAACAATCAACAATAATTATCGTTTACAATGAAAGTTTGCGAAAAAGTAATCTTTTTATTGGTTACTCGAATGTGTACGTAACTGTTACTTTTTATGGTCTTTGCAACATTTATTATAGACGCTTTGTGTGTTCGCGATATTTTTTAAAAATCAAATCTTGTTTGGAATTTAATGTTTCTGGTACCAAATTAACCAGGTAGGGTAGACCTTGGTTACTTAAAAAAGATACTTAAATTCCTTCCACTAGTTTTATTTTTATATGACTTTATATACCCTGGTCCAAAACTTTTTTTACCGAGTATATGACATTCAATAAATCGAAAGCAAAACAAGACTGAATCTTATCAGCCCATCTTGATCACTGGTTATAATTCTAATAATATTTTATCAAAATGTTGACATTATCTTAAATTCAGTAGGAATATTACATACAACATTATAAACCACATGTCCGGGTCACAATAATCGAAGCTGAATGTGTTTAAAAAAGTTGCAAATTTCGGCGTTAATGCAGTCAACGTCAATAGCGAATGGCAACACAAATAATCCATGGAACACATTTGCACTTTATGGTATTTTTTACATTTACTACCAACATTCCAAACCACATAAACACCGAAATTTGCGAATCAGTTCTTATATTTACATTATTAACATTACTTTCCCGTTATAGTTTCAACAACAACGTGCCTTGTGAGATTGGTAATGATAAATAAGACTAAGTGCTAGAAAAATAAATATCCTCAGTGTATTTTTACACCATGGAGTACTCATTTCCTATTGAGATACCCCAGATGTGTGCGCAGTTAGCTCCACCTTCTTCAAAAGTGAAGTGAAGTTTATTTGAATTTCGATGTTTATTTCTCAACAGAAAGTATCAAGTGAATGTAAACATTAGCTTTACTCTTACAGACATATATGTAAACATATATATTATTAGCCAGTTTTGGCAACAATAAAGTATACATATTTGTTTTTCATTAATATTTTTCTTTTTTCTCTTCATTCTCATTGTTTTCCCCCACACACACACAGCACTCCCATCCAACACACCCCACACACCCCCACACACATACATTCCACCCACACCAGCCCAATTTTTTTCATTTCTATTAAATATAATGTAAACTTATTAGAAGTTGTTCATTTCAGAGCAATAAAATAATTATGTACAATTGAAACAATATTGTCTATAATAATTAAATATTAAATGTGTTAGCTACAACTACAAGAAGAAAAAATATATGCAAAAATTCAAACATTCAAACATTTTAAATTTACAATAGCTTTGAAGGATACATGATAACAAAAATCTACATTCATCAAAGCAAGTAAAATGATAAAATAATGCAATCAAGATTCAGGAGAACGTCCCGCCTTAATTCCATTAAGCGATGGGAAATCTTATAATAGCAGGATTTTATAACGGGTATTTCGACAATAAAACATATTTAAAACATGTTTACTAAAAAAATGCGATGACCTATTTAAAATTACCTATTAAATGTTTTAATTTTACAATATGCAATTTGTTTAAGCCGAAATTAAGGTATTGTTTCATACCCAGTCAACCCCGTTTTCGCTTCTTTGAGTAGGGGTTGGATGGGGTATGAAAGTTAATACTCGGACCACGTAATCGATAGCTTTAAAGTACAGTATACGTTATAGGTGAAAAAAAATCGACATTCATATTGGCAAGCTTGAAGAAAGTAAATAATAACAATATGCAATAAAAGCATTTCTAGGTTTTTTAAATGAAATTTAATGTTCACATATTTCATGATCTGGAACTTAAACCAGTGTTAGTTAAAGGGACACACGGCACTCTTGAATGTTTATCAAGCATTGAAATTAACGTCTCAATTTATTTATCCAATATCAATTTGACTCTAAACCTGCTTGCATATAATTAAATAACGTGTTTAAATTTTCTTTTTTTTTCATCTTATTCTACTATAAGTTTAAATATATTATTGGTGCAATATTGGTGCAATATTATCAACAATTACTAAAATGCAAAAACAGTTTGCATTATACTAATCTTATTATGAATATTAATGATTGCACAAATGCAAGTTATGCAGAAAAACTACCGGACGCCGTGAGTTTTTAAAAAATTTAGATTGCCGTGTGTCCCTTTAAAACATGCTAGCGGGACACCATACTTGTTTCATCAGTATTCATAACTAAGCAGATTTATTGTATTAAAGGCAGTACGTCAGGCTTTTTATAGAAAAATCTAAAATTTTAAAAATGTTCCATTTCATCATGTTCATGATAAAAATGTTAATCAGAATATGTTGTTAGCACATATATTTTTTGGTGAACCCTAAAACCTAGGTTAAACTACTTTTGGTCTCAAAAATGAATTCACCTTTGATTGGGAATGAAATCATGCTTAAAACTGATGCGTAACCTACGATAGCACATATTTCTGTGTTGTAAAAACTGGTGCGTAACCTAGGATAGCACGTGTTGTAAAAACTGGTGCACAACCTAGGATAGTACATATATCTGTGTTGTAAGAACTGGGGCGTAACATAGGATAGCACATATTTCTGTGTTGTAAAAACTGATGCGTAACCTAGGATAGCACATATTTCTCTGTTGTAAAAACTGGTGTGTAACCTAGGATAGCACATAGTTCTGTGTTGTAAGAACTGGTGTGTAACCTAGGAAAACACATATTTCTGCGTTGTAAAGAAACGGGTGCGTAACCTAGGACAGCAAATATTTCTGTGTTGTCAAAACTGGTGCGTAACCTAGGATAGCACATATTTCTGTGTGGAATAAGGAGTGGGTTTTAGACGAATTAATTATGTTTTTGCCCATTATAACAGAAAATGTCTTTTTCTTTTTTCTTTTTTTTTAAGTAACAGTAACTATCTCCCCAAACACACCCCACCACACGAAAAGCCTGATGTACCCACTTTAACTGACCTATTCTGTTTCTGTGCATTATAAATCCTATCAGGGACTGTAGATAGACGGGTATGCATGGCAATCTTGAATAGTAAAGAGACACACGACAATCTTGTTTCTTAAAGAGATGCATGGCAATATTGATTCTTAAAGGTATGCATTGCAATCTTGATTCTTAAAGGAATACATGGCAATCTTGATTCTTAAAGAGATGCATGGCAATATTGATTCTTAAAGGGATGCATTGCAATCTTGATTCTTAAAGGAACACACGGCAATCTTGATTCTTAAAGAGACACACGACAATCTTGTTTCTTAAAGAGGTGCATGGCAATATTGATTCTTAAAGGGATGCATTGCAATCTTGATTCTTAGAGGAACGCACGGCAATCTTGATTCTTAAAGAGACACATGGCAATCTTGTTTCTTAAAGAGATGCATGGCAATATTGATTCTTAAAGGGATGCATTGCAATCTTGATTCTTAAAGGAACGCACGGCAATCTTGATTCTAAAAGGGACGCATGGCAATCTTGATTTTTGAAGAGATACACGGCAATCTTGTTTCTTAAAGAGATGCATGGCAATATTGATTCTTAAAGGGATGCATTGCAATCTTGATTCTTAAAGGAACGCATGGCAATCTTGATACTTAAAGAGATGCATGGCAATATTGATTCTTAAAGGGATGCATTGCAATCTTGATTCTTAAAGGAACGCACGGCAATCTTGATTCTTAAAGAGACACATGGCAATCTTGTTTCTTAAAGAGATGCATGGCAATATTGATTCTTAAAGGGATGCATTGCAATCTTGATTCTTAAAGGAACGCACGGCAATCTTGATTCTTAAAGGGACGCACGGCAATGTTGATTTTTAAAGAGATACACGGCAATCTTGTTTCTTAAAGGAACACACGGCAATCTTGATTCTTAAAGAGACACACGACAATCTTGTTTCTTAAAGAGGTGCATGGCTATATTGATTCTTAAAGGGATGCATTGCAATCTTGATTCTTAAAGGAACGCACGGCAATCTTGATTCTTAAAGAGACACATGGCAATCTTGTTTCTTAAAGAGATGCATGGCAATATTGATTCTTAAAGGGATGCATTGCAATCTTGATTCTTAAAGGAACGCACGGCAATCTTGATTCTAAAAGGGACGCATGGCAATCTTGATTTTTGAAGAGATACACGGCAATCTTGTTTCTTAAAGAGATGTATGGCAATATTGATTCTTAAAGGGATGCATTGCAATCTTGATTCTTAAAGGAACGCATGGCAATCTTGATACTTAAAGAGATGCATGGCAATATTGATTCTTAAAGGGATGCATTGCTATCTTGATTCTTAAAGCAACGCACGGCAATCTTGATTCTTAAAGAAACGCACGGCAATGTTGATTTTTAAAGAGATACACAACAATCTTGTTTCTTAAAGAGATGCATGGCACTATTGATTCTTAAAAGGATGCATTGCAACCTTGATTCTTAAAGGAACGCACGGCAATCTTGATTCTTAAAGGGACGCACGGCAATCTTGATTTTTAAAGAGATACACGGCAATCTTGTTACTTTAAGAGATGCATGGCAATATTGATTTTTAAAGGGATGCATGGCAATCTTGATACTTAAAGGGATACATGGCAATATTGATTTTTAAAGGGACGCATGGCAATCTTGATTCTTAAAGGGGTGTACGGTAATCTTGATTCTTAAAGGGATGCTCGGCAATCTTGATTCTTAAAAGGATGCACAGCAATCTTGATTATTAATGGAACTCACGGCAATCTTGATTCTTAAAGGGATGCCTGACAGTCTTGATTTATAAAGGGACGCATGGCAATCATGATTCTTAAAGGGATGCACGGCAATCATGATTCTTAAAGGAACGTGTGTCAATCTTGATTCATAAAGAGACTCACAACAATCATGATCATTAAAGGGACAATGTTGATCGTAAAGGGATGCGTAGCAATCTTGATTCTTAAAGGCATGCATGGCAATCTTGATTCTTAAAGGGACGTACGGCAATCTTGATTCTTAAAGGGACGTACGGCAATCTTGATTCTTAAAGGGATGCACTGCAATCTTGATTCTTTAAGGGATGCACAGCAATGTTGTTTCTTATAGATACACATAGCAATCTTGATTCTTAAAGGAATGCTTCGACAGTCTTGATTTATAAAGGGATGGACGGCGATGTTTATTCTTAAAGAGACACATGGTTATCTCGATTCTTAAATGAACACGGCAATCTTGAACTCTGGCAGAGTTCAAAGTTAGTCACATCTATGTGTGTGTCCTCGGTGCGAGGCTTGGAGCGACCAGGAGTCATCGGAGCCAATAGTCAACACCCCCACCCAGCAGTAATAGGACCACGCCCACAACTGGAGTTCAATATTAGTCCAATCTGTTTCCTCGGTGCGAGCCTGTGAGTGACAAGGAGCCATCGGAGCCAATGATCAGCAATCTCTAACATGAACTCCACCCAGCAGTATCAGGACCACGCCCACAGCCAGAGTTCAAGGTCAGTCCATTTGTTTGTGTCCTTGACGCAAGCTTCTAAACGCCCAGAAGCCATCGGAGTCATTGGTCAACCAACACTTGCACGAACCTCACCCAGCAGTATAAGGACTACGCCCACAACCAGAATTCATAGTAAATCACATCAATGTTTGTTATTTTCCATTCATAGCCACACTTTGTAAAACTTGCCAAAATGAAAGACTGCATTTTCGAAAATCTCAAACAAAAGTTGGAAGAACATGTTTTGAACTGCATACACTCTGTCTTTCTTTCTTTCAGTCTCTGTCGTTTGATGTTGATTCAAGTTGAAGAAGTGCTTTTGAATATTTTTAATGTGTGGAGACATTATTGCATTTCAACTATGTAATGCCTTCATAAGTACTTTTCTGTTCAAATCGTTTTTAAAACACACGAAAAACTCGCAAAAAACAGAAAAAGGGAAGGGAAGACAGTGAGAAATGGGCGATGATGGTCAGAAGGGGATCAGGAGGAAGGAGCCCATTGTCTATATTCTCATCTAGTCACTTTTAGGTTCCAAAGTAGAGATTTATTCCTAACTGGTTTGTGTTTATTGTTCATTCATTCATTCTTCGATCATCATTTTATCCATTGGTAAAGTGAGTTGGGCGATATGAACAGTACACAAAATCCTTTAATGTGGTTGAAAAAGGGTCCTACTCTTCCATCCCCCCACCCCCCACCCAACACCTCCAACCCAAAACCACACCCAGACTAGTGGGGAGGGGTACTCCTACTGCACTGACAACAGTTATATTTACACTTCCCATCAGACTGTTGTAGCATCCAGCACACTATGATTACTGTCTGGCCAAGTTGAAAACCGCAATGTGATTGTTGTCCTGCACGGTCACAATAAGCCTAGTGTTGACAGGGTCGTAAATGAGTGACTTTGGCATTTTCACCCCATCTTTCTTCCTTAGCAGGACAGAATGCTTCTTTCCACCGGGGCTGATATGAACGATGTTGTTGGACTGGAAACAATTATAAGTGTAGCCATATTTATGACAATTAAATCCTTATGAGCATAAGCTTGCGTACTTTATTTTTATTACCAAGGAGTGAGTTTTGTTACAAAAAGTACAAAAACACTTTTGACATTTTGACACTGTTTATTTTGACTATTCGTACTAATATTCACCTCACAGAAGACCAGGAGAGTATTTGGTTTATGCAGTTCCTTCCTTTCTTTCATAATTTCTTTTTATTTCAAAATTTAAACAAGGACTAAACATCATTAATTTTGACTTACACCTCTCAGGCTCTGTAACCGTTAAGAACATTTGACGTTAGCAAACACAGTGTTAATCAGAAAGAAACCACTGAGTGACCATAGCTAACATACACACATGATATAATTTGAATACATCATTTTCAACCTTCAAGTAAAATCAAATCAACTACAAAAGACATCTGATTATGTATTTTTATTCTGGTTGTTTACTACAAACTAACATGATACATGTCAGTATACATACACAATTACACACCATGATACAATATGCATACACAAATTACACGCCATAATACAATATGCATACAATCTTACACCCCATACCAAGTCAAGCTCGTGAAACATAGCTGGAAACTCATTATTGGCAGTTGTAGCGAATCTTTTTCATTTCTTTACCTGCAATCGACAAAGTAACATCAAAAATGCACAACCATTCACTGAAAAATATTATAGTATATGCGAGATTTGAACCTATGACCTTCGGATTGACAATCTATTTGCTTTAACACTGGGCTATATAGTCAGTTAATCAACAGTGTTATTTCTATCGCTATAATTTGAGCATTGTAAAGCGTTATCATTTGTTCACCTTTTTGTGTGATTCAGTGCGTTCCTAAGTCCATATTTACACCAACGACTGTTAAAGAAAAATGCACCAGAAAATGTATATTACAAGTTCCAACATTAGAATACATGTAGTATGCGCTGAACATATACTGCGCATAATAACCCAAGTCCATTATTAATAGATCAAATGGAAAGTATTATTTCACTTGGCTCTGTGATCTAATGGTTACGTGTACAGCTTATCAATCCAGAGGTCTCGAGTTCGAATCCTATGTTGAGCAAACTGTTTTTCAGTGATTAACACAGTGGTGCTTTTCATATCCATGTTGCTACAACGAACGATGGATGAAAAATAATATTCTGGTATAAGTTTCTCTCCTTATGTACATGTTTACGGCCATGTTTCACAAGCTTGAATTTGGTGGTAATCCAAGCGTAAAAACTCTTCTATTTGCCTTATATGCAGCTATAGTACCCTTAACTGGGGAATTGAGGAAGGCCCTATCAAAAATGTTAAGGCTTTAAAGGGACGCACGGTAATCTTGGTTTTTAAAAACTCGTGACGTCCCGTTAGTTTGCCTACATGACTTGGTAACTCAATCATTAATATTAATTATTAGAATAGTTCAAAGCAAATTGTTTACCATATTAATAGCTATATATCATATTGCACCAATATTATAATTAAATATTTGGTAGAATAACGAATACAGTTAAAATCTCAAATTTTTATTTAATTATATGCAAGCGCTTTTAAAGTCAAAATGATATAGGATTAATACATCGAGGTGCTTAATTTAATGCTTGATATAAAACTCAAGATTGCCAAGTGTCCCTTTAAAAATAGTGTATTTTCCAACCAATTTTCAAAAGTTCGGTATTTGTATTCATTACTGATTATTCCTGATCACGCGATTTAAGTATTAAGATGTCCATTTGACTGTGCCTGAAACTGCCAAAAAAAGCTTCATCTCAACTATTCCTTCATTAATGAACCTGATACAAACGAGACGTAGAATACAACATAATACAGGGACGGATACAGGATCAGAGATTAGGAAGGGTGCATCTTAAAAAAAAATAACAACCAAAATACACACACACAAACACGTTTTTCCCCAGTTTATAAGAGGATGCCACTTTAAAAATAAAGTTTGACATCCAAAGAAACAAAAAACAAAATTGCTTTTACGTATGAATTTTCATAACTTTTCAGATGTTAAATAATGGGGAATGCCGGGTGCGCCGCAACATCCCCATTCCCTCCCTTGGATCCGCCCCGATAATATATATATTGAACATAGTAAAGCAATAAATGAAAACAAAATATACTCTGTAAAAAAAGTTTTGGACCATGGCAGTTGTCGAACCCGTACAATGATCGCTGAACACCATGACATTCGACCATAACCCTTATTATCTCAGTTGATATATACACTAGATCAACAATCAACAATAATTATCGTTTACAATGAAAGTTTGCGAAAAAGTAAAATCTTTTTATTGGTTACTCGAATGTGTACGTAACTGTTACTTTTTATGGACTTTGCAACATTTTTTATAGACGCTTTGTGTGTTCGCGATATTTTTTTAAAATCAAATCTTGTTTGGAATTTAATGTTTCTGGTACCAAATTAACCAGATAGGGTAGACCTTGGTTACTTAAAAAAGATACTTAAATTCCTTCCACTAGTTTTATTTTTATATGACTTTATTTAACAAATAATGGTTGCATTAGACTAGTGGGGAGGGGTACTCCTACTGCACTGACAACAGTTATATTTACACTTCCCATCTGACTGTTGTAGCATCCAGCACACTATGATTACTGTCTGACCAAGTTGAAAACCGCAATGTGATTGTTGTCCTGCATGGTCACAATAAGCCTAGTGTTGACGGGGTCGTAAATGAGTGACTTTGCATTTTCACCCCATCTTTCTTCCCTAGCAGGACAGAATGCTTCTTTCCACCGGGGCTGATATGAACGATGTTGTTGGACAGGAAACCAGAGACAAAAAGCTGATCATTATCTCGCAGACATACTCCGAATGCTTTCTTAAGGTCTGGATTAGACAACTGTGAATGCTTGTTCCCCTTTCTGTCCAGAGTTATCACTCCGTTATCCTCAACTGTCACATATATCAGTGTGCCATCAGTAGATACAGCGATGTATAATGGACAGGAGAACATCTGCTGTCCAGCTGCATCATTCTGGACTGTACGGAGAAGTGACCTGCTGTGTTATATGTCCTCACCTGTCCCGGACCTTTACCACTAGTACCGACCACCACAGGCGACAAACAGTTCCCCATTACTGTAGACAACACCACGGCACCATTCACCAACATTGAACCACCTTGTCAGCGACATGGTTAAGCCTAAAGACACAAACTGTATCTTCATCAATGATGGCAGAGTAACAGCAGCCTCCCCAGGACCAGTAGTGCACGACACCACATGGAGCAGAATCAGGCATCTTACACTGGTCAACCACTTTATAAGACTGATCTAACCTCTTAAAACTTTTATTTTTCCAGTCAGTGATCAATAGAC
>JAWPHD010013196.1:0-70183 GCA_037043455.1 Cyrtodaria siliqua
ATCTGTTTTTCCATATAAAATATCAGAGCAGCCGAAGGACATAAAAAGAATTAATTTGATGTTAATCTCTGAAGATACTGAAGTTGAACCAGAAAACGAAGATGATCCAAACAACAAAGAAGGGATTATAGATGATAATTACAACCCTGATGATAATCACGAAAAAGTTAAAAAAGAAACAAAATATCATTGGTGCTGGATTAAAGACCTAAACAAATTACTTTATGATCAAAACAAACATCGTTGTAAAACTTACTTTTGTGATCGTTGTCTTCATGGATGCTCCGATGAAGAACTACTTGAAAAACCAAATTTAAAAATCATCAAAAACAAATGCATGTACCTTATGTAATATATGCTGACTTTGAAAGCATACTTAAACCCCAATCTTTAAATTTTGGAAAAAAATCAGAAATCACAAATGTGCACAAAGCTTGTGGATTTGGGTATCAAGTTGTTAGATATGATGGTAAAGCAGAAAAACCTGTTATTTATAGAGGTGAGGATACTGTTGAAAAGTTTTTAAATTATTTGGAATGTGAAAAGAGCAACATCAATAACATATTTGCTCATCCTAAACCTTTAATCATGACACAGCAGAATGAAATAGATCATGAAAAAGCAACACACTGCTGGATATGTAAAAATATAATTGACAATGATAAAAACTGTAAAGTAAGAGATCATTGTCATTTTACAGGAGAATATAGAGGTGCAGCACATAAAAACTGCAACCTAAAATTAAAAATAAGACCAAACAAAACAACAATTCCTGTTATGTTTCATAACCTTAAAGGATATGATAGTCATCTTATAATGCAAAATATAGCTAAAATAACAGGTAATATTACTTGCATCCCAAATAATGCTGAAAAGTATATTTCATTTAGTGTTGGTCAATTTAGATTTTTAGACAGTTTCCAATTTATGAATTCGTCTCTGGAAAAATTGGTTAAAGCAACAAACAAATCTGATTTTAAAATTACCAAGAATCAGTTTGGAGAACAAACAGATCTACTTTTACGAAAAGGTGTTTATCCATACGAATATATGGATAACATGGAAAGATTTAAAGAAACAGAATTACCACCCTTAGAAAAAATTTACAGTAGTTTATCAGATGAAAACATAAGTACTGAAGATTATGAATATGCTCAAAAAGTGCAAGAATTCAACTGTAAAACCCTTGGTGATTATCATGATTTATATTTGAAAACGGATGTAACTTTGCTAGCAGATGTGTTTCAAACTTTTAGAAAAACATGTACAAACTTGATCCTTTACATTATTATACAGCGCCGGGATTATCTTGGGATGCACTACTTAAATACTCAGAAATAGAATTAGAACTTTTATCAGACATTGATATGCATTTGTTTTTAGAAAAGGGAATGCGAGGTGGAATTAGCATGGTGTCAAAAAGATATGCCAAAGCGAATAATCCACTTGTTGCTAATTACAAAGCTGAAGATCAAAATAATTTCTTAATGTATTTTGATGCAAATAATTTATATGGTTGGGCAATGAGTCAAGCACTTCTGCATTCTGGATTTGTTTGGAAAAATAGAAACAAGCGTGGTTATTTCTCTAAACATGGTACTGATAAAGGACAAATACTTGAAGTCGATTTAGAATATTCGAAAGAAATTCATGAATTGCATAATGGATATCCACTTGCGCCAGAGAAGCTAGTAGTAAAAAAAGAATGGCTGTCTGGTTATCAAACAGATTTGCTGGAAAATAATACTATGACAGAACAACTAGTTCCTAATCTTATGGACAAGAAAAAGTATGTAATACATTACAAAAATTTGGAACTGTACTTATCTTTAGGTATGAAACTAAAAAAAATACACAGAGTATTAGAATTTAATGAAAAAACATGGATGAAATCATACATAAATCTAAACACAGAGTTAAGAAAAAAAGCTAAATCAAACTTTGAAAAAGACTTTTACAAACTTATGAATAACTCTGTATTCGGAAAAACAATGGAAAATCTCCGCAAGCGGACTGATATAAAACTAGTCAGAACTGATGGTTCTGAAAATGAAAAAATAAGAAAAATAATAGCTAAACCAAACTTTAACCGCCGTATAAAAGTTTCAGATGAATTATCAGCAGTGCATACAAACAAAACAAAATTAACATTAAACAAACCAATTTATGTTGGGATGTCAGTATTGGATTTATCAAAGCATATGATGTATGATTGGTATTATAATACTTTGAAAAAAAGGTACAAAAATAACTGTACTTTATTATACACAGATACTGACAGCTTGCTTGTGGATATAAAAACGGAAGATGCATATAAAGATATGTCTGATATGAAAGATGAGTATGATCTAAGTGATTATCCTCAAAAAAAAACAATGCATGATGATACAAACAAAAAAGTATTGGGTAAAATGAAAGACGAATGTGCTGGTGTTGCTATAGCTGAGTATGTTGGATTAAGACCCAAGCTATATTCTATTTTGAGAGCTGATGAACAACTCATTAAAAAAGCAAAGGGTGTAAAAACATATGTAGTCAAAAAACATATAAATTTTGAAAACTACAAGGAAGCACTATTTAACAAGAAAAGATATAACCATGAAATGAATATGTTGCGAACAATAAAACATCAAATATATGGCATAACAGTAAACAAAGTTACCTTGTCACCATTTTACTCAAAACGATACATCCGAGAAGATGGATTTCAACTGATGCACATGGTTTCTATAAAAACTTATGAATTTTGGTATCAGCAGGAACAATAAGTAATTCTTCTTTGACAAATCCTCTCTGTGGCGCTGGTGCTTTCAAATAATAAACTCTTATACCTTGCGTCACCATATAACTTTTAATCTTGTGAATATCTACACTCCACATTGGATCAGTTGCTCTGCGTCTTCCACCTTCTTGTTCCCCGGGTTGATATAAATATCTTACACTTGCATTCATACAGATAGGATCATCTTTTAATATAAATTTTTGTTTCAACAGGAGGAGTTTTTTTTGTCTCCGCATTTATGGCTTTAACAACTTCTGGTAATCTTTTTACCCATTCTCTATTACGTTTTTGCGAATCTATTTCCTTAGCATACTGATAGCCAAACAATCTTTCAGCTAATGTTCTGTTAAATCATTCCACTAAAGCTTGGTCTCTGTGTATTTCTGTTCTGCCCCGTCTGATATTTACTTTGTGTTTTACCATCAACTGTGATACTGCACCCATAAATTCTCTGCCTGGATCCACTTGTAATAACTTTGGATATTTTAAATGCCGACTGTATATTTTTTCAAATGCTTTAGCAACTTCTTTGCTATCCTTGGAAGTCAGTGGCTCTGCTTCTTTGTATCTACTTGCAATATCAACCACAGTCAATGCATATTTATATGTCTTGCGTCTAAAAGTATCATGCGGCAGAAATAACAAATCAGCTTGATGCACTCCATTTTTAGCAGAAACATCAAACCTGGGTCTAATTATTTTCTTCGGCGCAGGTAAATAAATTTGCCACACAGCTTGTTTCTTTAAAAATTCTAATGCCTTTTTTTCACTAACACCAGCCTCTTTTGCTAATTTTTTAACTGCTGTGTAACCTCTCCAAAATCCTTTTGGGCTGTAATAAATCTTTTCCATTTTTTCTACTAAAGATTAAACTTTATATAACTATAAAGAAAAAATGGAAATCACAACTGCACAATTCGATGAACTGTTCGAAGAGCAATATCAAAATAGCACAAAGAAATGGACAGACTTGGAACTAAATAAAATATACACTATTACAGATACGAAAATAGTAGAAACTGAATATGGTCCATCCATGGTATTGACATTATCAGACAACGGTGAAGTATGGGCGCCTGATCATCTCAAAAATAAATTAGAGAAGAGTGCTAAACCACCATATTATATTCGACCACTTGGATTGAAACCATGTAAAAACAACAAAAATAATAGGTATCATGCATATGACTTAGTCTTTTCAAAGTAAACTTAGTCATTTCAAATCCAAAAAAGTCTAAAGTAATTATAGTTTTAAACTATTTTTTTTTTATGAAATCAATTTGTACGCCACAAATCCAGTTGCAGCCATGCCCACCACAATAAACGTAATTTCTCTATTCTGTTGATCCGGAGATGGTGTATAAAAATCACTCAACTTGGGCTCCGGTTCCAAAAGTAAATGTTTGCCAGTTATGTAATAATACTGTTTCATAGCTTGGTCTACATCATCAAAAGTCTGCTTTGCATGATGTTCTTTTTGTAGTTGTTTATTAACAAAATCTAATCTCTCTGTTCTTTTTTTATTCCACTCCACTTGTGCTGCGTTTAATTGTTCCACTGCTTTGTCATGCCTTTGTCTTTCCTCATCTGAATGACTTCCCATTTTTGAAAAGAAATAATTTGAACCGCTAAACGCTAATGCGTTTGTTAATGCGCCACCGATCATCATTGCTACTGCACTTGCCATTTTTTTTTTATATATATATTTTTTAAAATTATTTCATAATATCCGCAGGAATAATACCTTGCTTAATCAGCATATCTTTTGTAGCCATTGCTAACATTATAACCACAGACAGCATCCCAAAATCTGTCATATTAAAATCTACTTTAGGTGCTGGTCTTTTTAGTATTTTTCTGCCAATTTCAGAATATCCAACAGTTAGAAGTGTTTCCACTCCAGCGTGATACATCATATTTACAATTTGTTTTCCGTCAATACTTGCTGCCATTTTTTTTATATGATTATTTTTTTAAAATAAATTATTAAAAATCAAACGGGTCTTTTGGTGCAACATGAACAGGTTGCACAGCTACAGGTTGCGTAGCAGATTTCTTGTTATAAATATACAAACCCAACCCAGCAATACCTAATAAAACCAGACACGGTGGAATATAATTTTTGTATACGTTTATTTTGATTTTTTCTGGTTCTTCTTCACCTATTGTTATTTTTGTTATTTGATTTGCAGCATTTTGATTTGTAACATCTTGATTTGCATCCTGAAGCAAACGCTTTGCCTTTTTTGCCGCTGCTCCTTTTTTTCCAGCTTCTATTCTTTTTGGATTTTTTACTTTTTGTTGTTCAACAGGTTGTGTAACAACAGGTATAACTTCACTCTCTTGGTTCTCCATTTATATTATCTATGTTTTTATTTTTATTAAAATCGATATGTCTAACAGTTGTCAGTATTGCTGTAAATGGTGCTAAGCACATTCCATACCTATAATACAACTCGCAATAAGCACTTGTCAAAGCATGATTAATAAATGGGTCTTCCTCCAAATCTTCTATCAGCTTTGGTGGATTGGTTACATTAAAATATTTTGATACTCCCATCACATACAAGTTAATAAAAGAATTACCTAAAGTCTTGGTCATACTTGCCCCAAGCCTTGCTTCATATCTGCAGTAAAGTTTGTTAATTTCATCCGAGGGCATGCTATCTATATTTTTGAGTTGTATGTCTTTACCCAAATATTGACGACTACCACCGCCAGCCACTATGGCTGATAATCTTTCTTTTTTTGTTTCTTGTTGCTTTGATTCATCTGGTTCCGTCTGTTCCGATATATTTTGTTATAGTTCTTCCGCATTCATTTTTATAGTATTAATCTTATTTTTTATCTTGAAATAAATATAAAATACAAAACAACTAGCAGCGATATTCATGCAACTAGTAATTGTTAGTATTGTTAATAGCATTGTTATTAACATTACTATTTTTTCTATTAACATTATTAATTTGCTGCAAGCATTGCTATTAACATTGCTACTTTGCTATGAGCAATGCTATTAGCAATACTATATTTTCTGATATTTTCATTATATTTTCATGTCAGTATTGCTATTAACATTGCTACTTTGCTGTTAGTATTACTATTAGCAACAAAGCAATGCTGTTAGAAAAAAGAATTGCTGGTAGAAATTATTCAACCCAATAACCAGTTGGTTTGTCAGTTTTCAAAATTAACTTGGAATATTTAGTCTTAGCTAAGGCTTTTCTTATTTTGGTTCTCTCCTCCAACGTCGGAATAACATCATTTTCTCTCAAACAATTTTCATAACTATCTCTGTCCTTAGTGTAAAATACACAACCATTTTGCTTGCTCTCTCAAATCTTTCAATACAGAATTATATCTCTGTGAAATGACCCACACTGATTGTTTAGCGTGACGACCGGAGAATGCCAACTCTGACAACATATCTGTTTTCTTTGTTAATTCTTTTGTGGCTGAGCAATCGTCAATAATGTATAATGTGGACTGGCCAGCATATTCTTTGAAAAAGAAACGCAACAGTTCTTGTAACATTTCTTTACCGTTGCTCACGGGATTGACAATTATTATTTTTTTATCTCTCGGGTTTTTCACATCTCCTATCCAGGATCTATTTTTATAAGCCTCGTTCCACTTTATGGTTGGACACAATATAATTATATGTTCAAAAACTCCAACATACTCTTGTTCAAGTATGTCAAGAACAAACTCTGTTTTACCACAGCCCGTCTGACCACAGATAATGGCACTGTGTGAATATTTAGGATATTTTTGTTGTAAACTAGTATCCTGCTTCTTTGAATCTTCCATCTTCGAAATTGATTTGCGCATCTTGTATTATATATATATAAATATTTAAAGTTTGATCTGCATCTGCTTTTTTATTTATTAATATCGTTATGCCTTCACTGCCGTTTTCTATTCGTCTTCCACTGCCGTGTAATAAATTGTCATTACATGTTCTAAGGTCAAGCCACAAAGCATATGATTTTGTCAGATAGGACTCAAGAGAAACACTGGTAAAGTTTAAGTCTCTTGCTACTATTTCTGTCTCTTTGTTTCTTTTTGATGTCAAGGCAAAATATTTGTTAATTTCATCCCAATGTTGATATGCCTTCATGCCCTGACTATACAACTGATTTGGTACTCCCTCTATTGTCATTTCAACCTTTTCAATCTTTGGGTTGTAATAGGTTTCTGTGTCTGTTCTTTCTGGGTCTTCAAACAGCATTAAAATACCTTTCATGCTCCGTGCTGGTACATTAATGTTGATGTTCCAAAGAGTATCAGATTTGTTTGCTATTATTTTTCTATGTCGCAAGATACGATCATACATAAATGACATCTTACCATTGATTTGCTGTCTTATTTGTCTGGCTAATTCAACATCACTAACTGTATCAAATTCCAAGCAGATATTTTTTATTACATAAGATGCATCAGCATCACTGCTTTTGATAACTTTGTTATAATCGTTAAACGTTAATTCATATTCTAACCTATCACCAAGCCCCGCTTGGTAAAATGGCATATGACTTTCTAACATTTCAAAGTCCAGTGGAATACAAAATCTATTTCCATAAGCTGCTGCTATAGCTTCATCTTTGGTGTCTGCGGAAGCATCTCCCGCGCTAACTCTATGTTTTAACATGTTTGATTTACCAATACCTTGGTAAGCTATGTTTTGTCGTTCAGTAGGGCTTTTCCATAAATCTACATAACAATGATATATATCACTGTCATCTATTGACATGACTTCATTGCCACTTATTCTTATTGTCATTTTTTTCACAATTGTTCTACCCAGATTCTGGAATAGAGTAGCGTTGGCGTCTGTTCTGCTTTTAAGTTCTATTTCAAAGGCAAGACGAGCAGTACTTGGAACTATCACATCATTAGTACTTAGATTTGGAAATCTCACAAGCAGTTGCTGGTTTTGGTCTATTGTTGATGGATAATTAGTTATTACTACACTTGTGCGGATGCCTTTGGCACCATGAGGTTCTCTTAGTTTTCTATGAGGGCTGAGTTTGTTTCCGTAAGCCGACATTGTTTTTATTTTTTAAATATATTTTTTAAAATTAAATAAAATAAACAATGACTGAGGGTGGATTTGAAAGTCCTGCGTTCGATAAAGCACTTGATATGACTGAAGAAGACTTGGATAGAATACTTGAAGACGATTTTATACAACCTGACCCAGAATTCCAGAGACAAATTGTAAATGAAAATAAGCTTATTGATCAGCTTGAAGGAGAAGATAAAACAGAAGAACAGCTTACACAAAAAATGTGGTTAGTAGATCAATTTTTTACTGAAGTTAATGCTGGGATCAGCGGAATTGATTATAAAAATGATTTTAGAGTGGTTAATGATGAAAACGGTAGAATATTGTTATATGCAGTTCGGTTGGGGATAGATAATGTTCCACTTACCTATTATAAGGGATATAATCCAAACGAACCAATCAAGTTTTATGTGCTGGACACTCTACGTAGAAAATATGGCATTGACTTCATAAAAAATAATTTAAAAATATATGATTATTTAGCCCCACGTGAAAGAAAGGCTCAGGGTAGGGCAGAATTAGCATCCTTGGTAAAAACAAGAGATACCCTCACAAAAGAAGGAGAAAATATATCAATGCAAACTTTTTCAACAACTGAAGATGTACAAAATACAGTAGATGGTGTAAATATAATTGAGAGTAATTTGAGTAATATAATAGATGAAACTTATTCTAAAACTGCTGTTCAAACACAAACAGAAGGTCTAACAATGCGAGAGATACGAGGTTTAGATAAGATATTGCAAAGCTTTCGCGGAGAACTTACTAATAATCTTTCAAAGCTCACTGAGCTTGATAAAGACATAACAAAAGAAAAACAAAAATTAGAACAGGTTAGCACCCCCGGGCAGGAGGATGAGTTTCAACAAGAGCGCCTACGTGACAGAATAAAAAACTTAGAAGATGAAAGAAGTAATCGACTTGAAGCGGCGAGTGAAAACAAAGAAGCATTACGCAGTCAAATAAACAGGATAAAAGAAACTATAAATAAGGTGTTAAAAAAAGACACAACATTGGGTGAGAGGATCAAAACATTGTTTAGGGAGCAAGGTATTACTATTGTTAGTATTTTGACTGCTTTTGGTATGATTATTGGGGTATTAGTTGAGACTATTATTCCTACAACAGGAGGAGGGACTGCACCTGTTCCAACTCCAAAACCTGATCCATCAAGTGTAAAAGATTGGATAAAAAAACAACTATTTAATCTTGGTAAACTTCTTGTCAACCTAGCTGGTAAAGCTGCTGCAGCACTCCCAGGAGTTATTGGTGCAATAGTATCATGGCTTTTATCTGCAACAGGTAATGTTATTAATTGGCTTGGTAACAATCTATGGGCTCTGCTTGTGTTTGTTTCCGGGTTGTTATATGTGGCAGCTAAAGAGTGGTTTAGTAAATCTCATAAATAAGTAATGCAGCAAGACCTATTACTATAGTACCAACAATTATAGTTGTTTTGTTATCTTCGTGTTCAATCGCTATTTTTTGTATTTCTGGTGGGTTATGTTCCACAGTTTTATGTATTGATGATTTATCAAAGTCAGAATGTTCCGTTAAAAATTTCTTTGTTGTGGTGCCTTGAAAAGGTTGAATATTTTTTGGTGGCACTGGTTTTACATTTACATCATTATTCAATCCTAATGCTTGTGCATCGGTTGCTATTACAATTTCATTATTGTAGTCTTGTATTATTCCGATTCTTAATTCCATGTCGCTCGGAGACGTGTACAATCCACTTCCATAGACAAAATTTACTTTACTTCTTGCATATTTTAGAGTGTTTTCATATCTTGAAATTTGACTGGGCAAGTCGATGGGGCTATTTATTGCGTCCTCTACATTTGCCAGAAATTGTTTCTGTGCATCAAATGCTGTTCCAGTTCCAAGTATATATGTTCTTGTTTGTGATTGTGAACCAAGAATTGCCCAGCAGTATGTTCTTATGCTGTCATTGATTCTTTCTACTCCTGCTCTTGTAAATCCAGATGAACTATCTAGTATAAAAGTAGACCAGCTATTGTCAGCCTCAGATCCTTGTGCAATGTAATCAATGTGATATGTTTTATCACTCTCATAGACTGTAAAACTCATCGTTTTGTTGTCGTATACAGTATTTACCAAAGGATGAATACCAATATGTGTCCAGTAATTATAAATTGTTCCTAGACCATCATTATAGCTTTGTTTTTGTCTCCAGTCTGAATATAAGTCAACGTTAAACTCCTTGCATATTCTCTCGTATGCGTCTCGGTTATATGTGTTATTAAACGCATTCCAATTTGAGTCTTGCGGCATTGCTACACTCATTTCAAATAATATTCTTCTGACTTGGTAATAGACATGAAATCGAAATAACGAACCAACCAAAGTATCAGCTTTTAGATGATTGTTAAAATCAATGCCACATCCAGTTGTCGCACACCAAATAGCAAAGTTTAACTGATTTTGCCAAAATAACATCCAATCTGTTCCCCAGCGTTGAACTATAGCATCTGATTTGGCGTATGGAAGTTTGTATTTTTCAAAGACATTTGGAAATGATGCTTTAAAGTCTTTACCGTCTGATGTAATGACTATGTTTTGATTTATTATATCTATCACTTTCTTGCTAAAAGTATTTGAATAGTGAGCATCCGGGTTATATTTGAATTCTTTAGAAATCATTTTTATTTTGTATTATTATATATATATATTAAAAAAAATGTTTTATACAATTTCAAGGATAGACAACTCTATTAATTTACAACAGTATATCGATAATAGAAATGGAACTAGGCGCGTCGGATTAAAAAGTTTTACATACACTATCGGTTGGTATAATATTATTAATGAAACCATAAAGACAAGAAACCCAGCTAAAATAAAACATTTACCAGATGGACTCTATAACTTTCAAGACTTGGTAGAAGATTTTAAATTGCTAAATGAAAAGATTATCCTGGACAATATTGTCCAAATTGGTACAGCCATTATACATACGCCAATAGAGACACGAATGTCAACCGGTCTTTCATATATGCTGGGATTCAAGGACAGAAAATGGTTGACAGGTACTAATATGGGAGATTACCCAATTCATTTAGGTCCTTATAAACAGCTATATGTTCATCTGGAACAAGTTAATACAAGTAGTAATTATTTCAATGGTAAGCCAAGCACTATTATAGGTGTTGTACCTGTAGTAAATAAGCAGTTTGGAGATATAGTATATACAAGTTTTTATCCTGAATATCACTGTCTTATGAATGGTGCAATTACTGAATTGAAAATAGAAGTCAGAGATAAGCACGGCGACAAAATAAATAATCACGGTTTGCCTATGAGTTGTGTTTTAGAAATTATTTAAAAAATATATTTTTATAAAAACAAAAACAATGAGTATATATGGACCAACAAGACCTAAAAAAACAGAAGACTTAGAGGCTTTGATAAATACTGTTCAAGATTTATATAGACGAATTGTGCCTTTTGTTAGCCAGTTTAATCATTTGAGAGATAGAGTTGATAATCTTAAATATGGGATTATAACAATATTTGCAGAGGCTAAGGGTCCACTTGTGTCAAACAGAATACTCTCATTTGGTAATGGCGGAGCAGAAAAAAATGTGGGGCATGTGATGACACGCCGTGGACGGATTATGGGAATAGGTTTAGCATGTGAACGATTAGTTGGTGACGTATCTGTAATAGTTTCTGTCAATGGTGTTGAACAACCAAATTATGGTATAACGCTTCACATCATTCCACGCAATCATGATAACTTTGATAAACCTTTAGAGATTGGTGCTGGTTCTGTTGTTAACTTTGTATACAAGATTGCCAACGCTACAGCTGTAAATACGGTGGCATCATTATTAATTGAATTAATTTAATTTAATTCTACGAGCTGGCTTGATTTTTGTATCAACAAAAAATATATTATATACAAAATTGTATAACAGTATGATAATTAGTGTACTGGGTATTGAGAGCTTGCCCTTAAAAGATGTGTTTAATAATTTAATATTAAAAATTTAGTCTTTGGACTATTTTTTTTTTATAAAAAATATAATGTTATAATTATATAATGAAAAAAAATGGAAGAACAAGAACCAGACATGGAATCGGAGCCAGAAGAATATATACCAATACCAGTAGAGTATGAACCTGTAGCGCTAGAGGAAGTATGGGATTATGTTTACAAGTGTGTTAGGAAATGGGATATCTTTGAAGACTACAAGTGGTCAACATTATCTGTTATTATATTTCTATTTATGCCGCAGTGCTCGTAACAACAATTATAGGTTTGTTTGGAACTCTTACCCCCCAACCACCTGGTTAATATTACCATAAGAAGTCTTAAAAGTAACAAAGATTGAAAACTTAACTAAATCACGTTGCTTAAAATCCTGTCCGGTTGCTACCGCTGTAAATGCGGTGGCATCATTATTAATTGAATTAATTTAATTTTTTATTTATTAATAAAAAATGCCGAAGCAACCAACGGCACCAAGTATATATCCTGATTTGTCAGTGGAAGACGGACAAAATTATAGATTACAAAAGATTTCAGAAATTGAAAAAAAGTTAATAACAGAACGAGATATACGTGTCACTTTATAAAAAATATAAACGTGGTATTAATATTACAGATGGAATTGACACTACCTTGATATCTGCAGGTGTTATTATGGCTGGGATTGGATTTGCTATTCCAGTTTTGTTACCTTTAGAAATAGCAGCAATAGTATGTGGAGCTACAGGTGTTTGTGTTAATTTTATCAGACGCAAGCTCAATGCAAAAGCTCAAAAACATCATGAAATAAAAACTTTGGCAGAGGCTAAGTTAAATAGTATAAAGCAGTTAATATCAAAAGCGTTGAGTGATGCACAAATATCTGATCAAGAGTTTAAGATGATTTTAGATGAGTTAGATAAATATTATAGTTTAAAAGAAGACACCAAACAAAAAAAGGCTAAAATAAGTGAAGCTCAAAAAAAAGAACTAGTAGAGCAGGGAAGAAAGGAAGCAATGGCAACATTACAAAAAAGTCTAAAAAGTGTGTAATAAATTGTTTTAGTAATGTGTATGAGTACGATCCACCACCTTTGTATTCAAGGTCAGAAAATTGTTAATTTAAATATAATTTTGATAACAAATCAACAAATTTGTTTTGTATTAAATAAACATTTTATAATTTTGATAACTTATAAAAAAAATTAAACTTGCAATCTTCACTACCCCTATTTTAAAAAAGTTTTAATAAATCAAGTAAAATCACCATTTCATGAAATATTTGGGCAAAATCAACAAATAACAAGCAAAATCAGCATTTCATGCTGATTTGTAGATAGGTGTGTTTAAAAAAATTAAAAATTCCTGTGGTATTTTCGGCAACTCAAAAATACCACAGGACCCCCATTTTACATATATATATTTGTGATTTGAGCATTGCCAGATATAAAAGTTCGTGAAACATATCGGGCTGCATTCGTAGATAGTTGGTGAAATCACCCCTCGTCTCTCGCTGAAGATCGACCATAAGATTTTCATAATCTCCAAACATATTCCTACGCTGAATCCAGGGCCTGACCCAAAACCTTCGCCGCCTCCTCCGCCGATTTTGCATTACGGCCGCCATACCCAACGCGTTTAACTGTAACTGTTGTCTTACTTGCATTCGTAAATGAAACAGTCTTAAAGGTGGAAGTGCAGCAAGCGCCATGTCTTTTTTAAGTTAAATCCAACTAAATCCCACTAAATATTGTGACACTATAGGTTTCCCGATAATATTTCAATGAATAAAACTTGGTTTATTATTTTATCTTTATATATTTTATTATAATCCCCGCAACTGGTAGCAAAGAGATCTCAGAGGTGGCGCTACTTTGAAGTCATGGACATGCACCATCTATCGTCAGACCTATCACAAGGATGTGCAACTGGTAGTGCAACAATCATCTGCGATCACTTGCGAAAGCCTACGAGATGTCGTGCATATAGTTGTACGACGTCTTGCAACCATTTGCGATCACTTCGGTCGCAACAAGGTTTTTGTGCATGTTCAAAAACCTTCTTGCGACCGATTTTGGTTGTACGAGTATCTGCGATCGTATGCGACTGCATACGGCTTACCGCACGATTTTCTGCGATCTCTTGCGATTTTCTTCATTTTCTTGATCGCAAGAAGTCGTAAGGCCAATGTGACTGGCACTTTACAAAAACAAACGTGACGTGACGTCATCTGACAGTTGTGACGTTGTTTTGGGACCCGCATTTGACGGATGTGTCCTAATCAATCTCCGCATACTTACGGAATTATTTGAAAAGTAGATTATTCTAATCTTTTGCTGATTCAGTCTAGATCATTCAATGTATTAATGCTGCTTTGTTTGTTTATTTTATTTATAATTTTCTACTGCCAAGATGTTGAGATTTTACCTTACTTTCAGTAGGTTATAAAAGTTATGTGACTCGGTTTTTATCCTTTACTGTATAGGTTCTATAGTAAACTTAAAAAGATTTGTGTTAGAGTAATATTACAACAGTATTCAAGATTTGATTTTGAAAGATACATATAGTGAAACAATATGCATGCATAAATGTGCATAAAATATGCAGTATTTTAAAAGTTGTATATACCTTGAATTTGGAGTGCGTGGTCCAGTGGTAGAGCGCCGAACTCCAGATCGAGAGGTCGTGGGTTCGATCCTCGCCGCGGCCACGTTAATTATCCTTGAGCAAGATAATTAATCCACATTGCTTAGTACTGGTTCTACCCAGGAAGCCATCGAGAGTGATTAATCTAAGTTGCAATAACTTGTTTCGCAATCGATATAAAATAAATATGTTTAAACTAAACTAAACTAAACCTTGAATTTAACGGTAAACTTAGTTAAACATCCACGATAATTGAGAGTTATGAATAACATCGGAAAAGGTGAAACCATTATCAAAATCGGATCATAAACCTAGAAGATATGACCATTTAAAGTTCTTTTAAAACGGTTATGGGAGCCACCATCTTAAGAAATAAGACGTCATAGTTCCAAATAACCATCTAAGTCATGTAGATAAATATCATTTAAAGCATAGACACTCACTGCAAATGAATGAAAAATCTCCTTTGATGCACTATTTCACTTCAGTGTTCTTAATTTTCATATAGTTATATGTATTGTTGTTGTTTTCATGTAAATAAATAAATTATCATATTTATAAATATTCCATATGGTCAATTAGAACTATGATGGCATAGCTCTCAAAAGGGCGGCTTCCATATCCGTTTCAGAACCGTCAAATGACCATATATTCTTTGTTTATTACCTCATTTTAATAATTCTTTCAACCTTTTTAATTTTTTTTCTTCAGAATTCTCAGTAATAAATATCGTTTGGTTGTAGCGCTACATTCCCTTTAAGATTAACATCATAACAAACTAACATTTTAATGTGTACATTTCTATTTTTCTCTATATATCTGTATCAAAATGAATGAGCCGTATTTATAGTTTCGTGAATTCTGGCATTTGTGCAGTTCACAGAACTTATAACTGTATTCACACATTCAACATTCTTCATTTTAACATTTGTACAATGATGAGACTCAAATAAACAATTCCAACTGGAAAAAATAAAAAAAATGTTGCGGTGCCTACAAGTGACCTCTAAAAAATATTACAATAACTACACTTTTAAAATGTAAAATATATATATATATATCACGTTTCTGTATATCACATGCTTAAAGGGATTGATGCGCTATTTTCAAACAGGTTTATTTTAAACGGCTCTGAAAAACTTGAAAAAAGCTGAAAGAAGGATCAAAATGCATGTGCAATGAAAAATAAAGGAGATATGACCTATTGAAAATTGCAAAGAAACATAACTGGAGGTGGCCATCTTAAAACGATGACGTCATCGCGCATTTTTACCATATATGGTATATTGACAAAGTGTCTTTTAAAGCAAAGAAAATCACTGCAGATGTAGTATATTTATTTTTAATCAATTTGCAGTGATTTTCTTTGCTTTAAAATATATGTTGACAATATTTTGACAATATGCCATATATGGTAACATTATGGTCATGGTAACATTATGGTCATTATGACTAAGGACCACTAATGACAAATAAATGACCACTAAGGACGACTAAGACATTACTAAGAAGGAATTAGTTTGTTAAATATATATTTTATTAATATTAAATAGATATTTTATCGATGAAGTGAAGTACTCGCGCACAAAAACGCTCGCACAATAACGCAAACGGCGGGCGGACGGCCACAAAGGAACCACTAAGGACCACTAAGTGACCACTAAGGACACCTAAATGACCACGAAGGACAAGTAAGACACTTCTAAAAAGGAATAAGTATAATATTTCATGATATCTGTTAAGGTAAGTACACGTGCAAAATGAAAAAGTGGTGTGTTATGAAAGCATCTGCTACATGCATAAACAATAATAAATCAGCACATAAATTCAGGGTGTAAATTCATGACATCTGATGCTTGTACCCAGTACTCGGGACGTAAACCCTGCTTTCTATGAGTCCCATTTTTTTTGTTGTAACTTTTTTCATTGTATTTTTGTTTTTGTTTCTAATAACCCGCAAAACCACCAAACCGTAACAGTGTGCATACAATTATAAGATATTAGGATAAAAGCATATACCTATAGCGCTCGGCTATCCTAAACAGCACAATAATATAATGGAAGTTTATGAAGGTTTGGGTTTTTCTTTTTTCATTATTTTTTTATTTTATTTTATTTTTTCATTCTTTTCCTTTCTTTTTTTTTTCAACCATTTTTTTTTTTGTAAAACTAAATCAATTTGTATTTAAATGGACACTCGACACGCGACAATTTTAAAATAGTTATCAAGTATGAACAGTTGCATATATATTTATTAATGTTGTATCATATTGGCTTACAATCTGCTTGTATATAAATTAATACCAGGCACTACAATTTGGAGCTGTTTATATTCTGTCGGTATTCTGTTTAAGCTTCCAATATATTATTGATTTGACAATGATGCATGTCCCTTTAAATTATAAAATGGTAATATATGTTTACTCTAGATGACAGTTAGCTGTATAAGCTCTTTAAAGTGGTGACTGAATGTCATTTGATGCATCAGTTAAACATACACTAATGAGTGTTAATGATTTTCTTGAGATACATTCATTCCATTTAAAAGGTGTTAAATAAAACATTACTGGGGTATTGTAAGTGTTGTCTACTGGTTATATGCGAGGAATATTCATGATAGCAACACACTGACAAAAGAAATTATCATGTAACATGTATTGTTAAACTTATCATGCACTATAGAAACTCAGAAATAGCCTTTAAGTCTTCCTTTTCAAAAAATAAAAATGAAACACTTTATCACTGTCTCCGTGTTTTCTGGATTTATTCTATATGATGGTTGCAAGCTTTTCAAGCGAAATAATAGAAACATTTCAAATACTTTCTTATTTATTAACACTCGTTATCCGACGACCAGACGTGTTTTTACTACTTTCGAACTTTCAATTATACAGCAGTAGAACCAGAATTGTGATAAATGGTCTCAAATGGCGTGATTTTAGTAGCACTACCAAAAGGCTTTATGAATATTGAATATTGACATACATGACACATATATGTCTCAAATACAGATGTTTATGAAACTGGACACAGATATGAAATACAAATGTTTATGAAACTGGACTCATATGTGTATGCAACATACATGTTTATGAATATTGACATACATGACGCATATATGTATCAAACACAGCTGTTGAAACTCGACACAGATATGTATAAAAAAGAAAAGAATTTATGAATATTTACATAAAATTATATGTTTATGAAACTGGACACTGAAACCGGACAAAGATGTTCACGAAACTGGACAGAGATGCTTTTGAGACTGGAAATATATGTGTCTGAAACGCACCTAAGAGTTATAGAGCTTTGTAGACATGTAGATTAAACAAATAACTGTGACATTTAAGTTCTGCTGAATTCAGATTCATAGTTGCACTTAAAAGTAGTCAGACACTTTCTTAAATTGTATTTCTTTTGCCACTTGAATTCTAAATTCTATAGCAATTCAATATCTTAAAAACAATCATGAAATAAGGAAGTGTACGTACACCATATCTCTGTTCATTCTGAAACGTGTCTAATCAACTAGAAATCTCTATCTTACATACCGGATAAGGATATCCGCGTTTTACAGATACTTGAGACCTTACACATTGACGTAGGGTGTAAGGCGGGAAGGGGAGGGGGCGAGGACGGGAGAGGGAGGTTTCAACAGTTGCATGACGTCAAATAAATATTGTGTAAATGAAAATAAAGGAACATGCAACACGTTGATGTTTGGCCATAGCAAACGCGCAACATGTCAATGGCTTGAAAGAACAATGATAAATCAGGGCTATCCGGGTTTTGATAGAAGAATTCCGAACCTCAGTATAAGTGTGTTTAGTATAAGCGTGTTAACCTTGGCTAAGTCTGGGTTCCGATAAAAACAACTATACTTCTTTTCAGAATACTTATGAACAAGTCGTATTTAAAATCATAAAAAAGAGTATAATAATGGACCTTTGGAAACGGCCGAGCACGACACATACGAAATATTGCAGTCTCGGTTTGATTGAGACTGTTCATGAGCGGTAGTAAAATATGCTAGCTACCGCTCACGCCCTCTAGCCCCGGGTTGAGCAGAACTCAATATTCATAAGATCAATAATACACAATTTTAACCATCCCGAAGGTGGCATGCATACGGCGGTGGTCATGGAGTTAATTGCTTCCCCATGTCGCACGGCGTATGGTCCCAGTATCTAATAAAATTAAATGCCCCGAAGAGCGAAATAAACATAATGGAATTTAGTTGGGAGCAGCGGTTATGAAGCCTGCATATCACAAGTAACAGCCAAAAGACTAAATTAAAAAGCAGACAACATATCCTTTAAGTGGTTAAACAATACCCAGAGCCTTTTATCGGCCGGAGTAGTGGAACCACCGAATCAAAAATTAAGTAAGAAAACAAAAGAAATTGAAAATGTACCACCGATAACATGAAATATATATATAAAAAATAGCATATTTTACTACCGCTCATGAACAGTCAATAATCTTCATGAACATATAATACGCTCATGAACAGTCAATAATCTTGCTCCAGACTATCTTACATCTTTGTTTCAAAAGGTTCATTCCTCTTATAAATTAAGGACTTGTTCAAATGGTGATCTAATCGTCCCGAAACATAGGCTAAGTATATACAAACAAAGTATTCGTTATTCTGGTGCTGTCATATGGAACTCGATCGCACCTCCAATGCGACAAGCCAAACATATCAAAGAATTTAAAAAGAAATATTATTCCTATCTTTTAGGTAATACTAGTTAATTTTAATTTGCTTGCATTTGGTTAAGTACTTTAAAATAACTTTAAAAGATTTATATATAGGGACTTTTGATTTTACAACAGTAAACTCTTCAGAATTGTATAATATTGTATGTATATAACCATGTGTGTGTGTTACATGTTTCTTCATTTGATGGCCTCAAGGGAGAACAATTTGTAAATTGATTGAGTTACCATCATTAAATAAAGCATTTATTATTATTATTATTATTATTATTATTATAACTAAATATAAGTATCGGGCTCAGCGATCTCCAAAGATCGAATGAATAACAGTACTGATTGCAAGCACGGGGAGACGTTTTACTGCCGCCACACTGCACAAGCAACGCCACTGTGCTATAAAAAAAAGGTATAATAATGGATCTTTGGAACCGGCCGAGCAAGACACATACGAAATATTGCAGTCTTGGTTTGATTGAGACTGTTCATGAGCGGTAGTGAAATATGCTAGCTACCCCTCACGCCCTCTAGCCCCGGGTTGAGCAGAACTCTATATTCATAAAATCAATAATACACAGTTTTAACCATCCCGAAGATGGCATGCATAAGGCGGTGGTCATGGAGTTAATTGCTTCCCCATGTCGTACGGCTAAGACTATTATGGCACAATACGCGTAAAACAAAAAAGTAGTCCATATATACATATATACATACATATATATTTACAATGGCCCATTTGGCTCACATTTATTTCACTTCTATTTCTTGACCTCCGAATTCGGCATTCGGTATTTCGAATTCCGAATTCCGCATTTAGAAGTAGGTAGTAAGTAAGTAGTACGAGAAGAAGAAGAAGAAGAAGAAGAAGAAGAAGAAGAAGAAGAAGAAGAAGAAGAAGAAGAAGACGGCGACGGCTAATGCTACTGCTACAATAGTAGTAATGATAATGATAATGATAATAATAACAATAATAGTAGTAATAATAATGTATGCGTGCACGTGCATGAAATCACAATGTTACTGTTAAAGATGCAGTTACTTCTCATATTTTATATTTAATAACCATATATATAGGTGTATGAATATTGCCAGTAACCACGAATGCTGTATTTGTTTTAATATAAAATCCTTAAATTAAATTCTATATAACCTGAATATACCTTTTAATTATTGTGTATAAATACATCGTAAACGTATATACTATTATACCGCATAAATATACACAAATTCCTACTTGCATATCTTTAATACTTGGCACACTATACACTTCAATATCAAATATAAGATTGTCAAAAATACACTTACATGAAAAAACAAACGTCTTTGTGCGTTGTCTTTTTAATTGTCACTGAGGCGAAGACAATAACCCACGATGCGAATAAGCTATGTATACGCGGATCCAAGATTTTACATCGAGTGGGAGCAAACGTTTTCACAATAACAAAAAAAAAACTCGTTTTTTTTTCGATTTTTTTAGGTGGTGTATCTATGTGGGTGTCCATGGGAGGTCCAACCTTTACAAACCTTAATATTTTGTATAATTTATAAAGCTCAGTCCGGCCCGCCGCACGGGCTTCCCTCTGGTTCCGCTAGTGATTCACTCCGAGTTTATACACCACCCTGGATCCGCTAATGATATACATTACAATATAATATTTCTGGAATTCTGAATTCCGAATTCCAGAATTAATTTATGCAATAATTAAAGATGCAATTATTTCTCACATTTTATATTTAATAATCATGTACGTTAAATGTGTATGAATATTGCCAGTGACCACGATTGCTGTATTTGTATTTGTACCATAGCTCTAATGGCTTTTCTTTGTTCTTGCTTATGATACAATTTTCATAAACCTGAAGGTCTGAGCCTAAACCGTGCTATAACTGCAGGTATATTTCAGCCGTTCTATAAATGACAGAGTCGGCAGTTATACCATGGTCTACCCAATTTTACACGCACGTAGTTGGATAAATAGCTATGGTACAAAACATGTATAGCATATGTTTCTCGTATACGATTTATACCGCACTCTCGGGCCATCGGGCCTGCGGCCCTCGAGAAGCAGTATAAATCGCATATACTCGAACAGAATTAATTTATGCAATAATTAAAGATGCAATTACTTCTCACATTTTATATTTAATAATCATGTTTTTTAAATGTGTATGAATATTGCCAGTGACCTCGATTGCTGTATTTGTATTTATATCACAATAGCCTAAATACACACTATGCATCGTGTAATACCCGAGGATATACACAGCATATGTTAGTTATTGTGGTATAAATACAATAGAGCATGAGTCTTGCACGTGCAAGTCCAGACTCTATTGTGCCCATCGCGTCAGGTATACCTTGACGTGCTCGTTGGCGGACGGACTATAAACCTTAGAATTACACACACACACACACACGTCTTGCACGTGTACGGACGATAATGTACTCGCTAACGCTCGTGCATTATCTCCCCGTACACGTGCAAAACTCATGCTCTATAAAATACTTGTACCATAGCTAATGGCTTTCCTTTGTTCTTGCTTATGATAAAATTTTCATAAACCTGAAGGTCTGAGCTAAACCGTGCTATAACTGCAGGATATTTCAGCCGTGCTATAAATGACAGAGTCGGCAGTTATACCATGGTCTACGCAATTTTACAGACACGTAGTTGGATAAATAGCTATGGTACAAAACATGTATAGCATATGTTTCTCGTATACGATTTATACCGCACTCTCGAGCCCTCGGGCCTGCGGCCCTCGAGAAGCAGTATAAATCGCATATACTCGAACAGAATTAATTTATGCAATAATTAAAGATACAATTACTTCTCACATTTCATATTTAATAATCATGTACTTTAAATGTGTATGAATATTGCCAGTGACCACGATTGCTGTATTTGTATTTGTACCATAGCTCTAATGGCTTTCCTTTGTTCTTGCTTATGATACAATTTTCATAAACCTGAAGGTCTGAGCCTAAACCGTGCTATAACTGCAGGTATATTTCAGCCGTGCTATAAATAACAGAGTCGGCAGTTATACCATGGTCTACCACATTTTACACGCACGTAGTTGGATAAATAGTTATGGTACAAAACATGTATAGCATATGTTTCTCGTATGCGATTTATACTGCACTCTCGGGCCCTCGGGCCTGCGGCCCTCGAGAAGCAGTATAAATCGCATATACTCGAACAATTATGCTATAAATATTACATAAACCCCATAACATTATGTTAAGTTCCCTGTAACCTGAGTATCCGTGTATCATTTGATTAAATACACCATAATAGACCTGTACAACTAACTACGGTAACGATTACGTTAAGGATTACGATAAGGAATACCGACTAAAACAGAGGGGTTTTCTCAACAGGCAATGCGCCTTGAATGCTCGACCAAGCGTTTGGGCGTCACTATATATAGGCCAATGGAATTTATTATTGACACTACGTGAACTGGGTGGTCTGCCACTACTACAAAAAGTATATAGTCTAAAATGTGCTGAAAATAACGTACACTACCATTCAACCAAACAGCCAAGCATCATTATTTTGGAATGTATTACACTAGTTGGCATACATGATATGATGAGATGGTTTACAGAGCAATATATCATTTTTACAAACGATCAGTTATTCGCCATGCTTCCTTTTCTAAGCCTCACCTAATATCAGAGTATGAGAGTGGACCGTTGAAAAAAACATAGCCATCGTTAAAATAATGCATGAACAAACACTCACCTTTCATAATTATAAATTTCTCTATAACGTCCTAAAGACACGGCTCGGAGACAATATTTTGGAATTAATGGAAGAGATACATCATACGCTATATTTACAACATTTAAAACATAGCAAACAAATATTTAAACAGTACGTAAATCGTCAAAAATGTATACCGCTTAAATAAATTGGGTGTGTTTGTGTAAATAGAAGAACCGGTTTATCGTGCAGGAACACAACCTTTACACGGGCTTATTGTCATATACCGTACTACGTATAAAACGTACAACCAACATGCGAAATGGATTTGAGGGAAGTTTAATTCGGATTTTTTTTAAAATAATTTCTTCTGCTTTGAACAATAGACACAAATACTGTGTCTAGTTATGCTAAATACAGGTTACGTATTCGCACATTGTATAGAGTGGATAATAGGTGTAGGAATCTGATCAGTGTCAATTTTGCCGAAAATGTCATTTTATCACGTGACCATGTCTGATCGATATTCCTATGCCATAGGGCTGGCGTTCCTACTGCTAATCTATGAAGTATTGAATTGAATTGAATTTTATAGTCGCACCAACAGCTAAGGTCATATGGCGACTTTCCAACTTCCACTGGTGGAGGAAGACCCCAGGCGCCCCTCCGGGCAATTTTCGTGCACGGGCGGGCACCTGGGTTGACCCACCGACGTTCCGCAAGTCGTATGGAATCTAGGAAGTAAACAGACGACAGTTATACTTAAAGGGACACACGGCAATCTTATTTTTATCAAACATCGTGTGTGTGTGTGTGTGTGTGTGTGTGTGTACTTCTAAGTTTTATAGTCCTTCCGCCAACGAACACGACAAGAGATTCCCTGAAGCGATGGGCACAATAGAGTCTGGACTGTTCTAGATGAGTGTGTTGGTTGATCTGGTGCTGCTGTGTTGCTGTGTAATCGTCTCTGTTGATCATATGTTGGTAATTGTCGCTTTCGCTCTGTGGTTTTCGTTGTGGCGGTGAGGTGGGGGATCTGGACAACGTCTAGGTGGTGCTGTCTACATCCGCTACTGGAAACGATCCCCTTTAGGGCCACGCCCATCACAGTATCACCCCTGCGCCGCAAAAACCACCCGATGGCCATCTTCCGTCTTCGGTTTTCAGTCTTCTATCCTCGGCGTCGATCCGCTGTGGCGGTGTAGCTCTCGGCTCCGGACTTCTGACTTCAAACGTCAAACTCCGGTGTTGCCATCAGATGATGTGTGCTGTGACGGGACGCAGGAGACATCCTCACTCTCGGTCAAATGACACTCAAGCTACTACACCGTACTAATACCAGTATTGACCACAATACGCGAATAAAGTGCTCATACCAGTAATGGCGTATAGGGCTGGCAAGGCGACCCCTATACAAACATCATGAGTGTCATCAGTGCCCACACAGCTACGTGCACGCGGTGAAGATAGCAGGTGTTCAAACATCAATATTGGCTTCTCTTTTTATTTATCAAGTAACATTTTGACTTTAAACCGGCTTGCATATCATTAAATAAAATTCAGAATTTTTACTTTTCTTAGCTATTTTACCAAATGTTGAATTATATTATTGGTGCAATATTATCAAAATTCAGAAATATGCAAAAATAATTTGGTTTATACTATTCTTATAATTATTATTAATGATTGAACTAATGCATGTTGTGTATAAAATCTAATGGGACACCACGAGTTTTTGAAAAATCAAGATTGCCAGGTGTCCCTTTAAATGCTTTAAACTATTGAATAGGCAGACGTTATATGATATATCAGAGTAGATCGTTCGTTGATAACACTTGAATCACTGTCTTTACAATGAAACGGGTGCATACGTATGCAGGTATAGGTAACACTATATAATTACTGTGTTTGCAATGAAACGGGTGCATACGTATACAGGTATAGGTAACATTGAATTTGTAGACTGCCTTCGGAAAATAAGACCTATGAAGCGGAGCATTGTGTTGTAAAATTTTAATTTGTTTATTAATTAAATAACATATATACTTCCGGTGACGGATACGTAGCATTGCCTTGGTGTTCCCGTGGAAAACAAACTATATATATATATATATACAGCACATCCCGAGCGCAGGTGAGTACTTCTAATTTTTATTTCACTAATACACGGCTGGTAATCAGTGGAGCTACCTCCATTTGTATGCAGAAGTGTTCCATAGCCACTTCCAAGGTAGTTTAAAGGCAAAAAAGGTGGATATACTTGCTATTTCTTCGTTAAATCTTTTTATTTGCCTTGATATGAAAAATCCGGGAATGCAGTTCCGTGTGGTTATGTTTAAATTCACACACGGCGCAATTGTTTTCTCGAAAGATGCCTAATTTGACGCGAGGGACCTTTAACCCTTTCGAACGTGGCAGTTGTTTCTCAACCTGATCGTCGGCACGGACGTTTTTACCCATTTGTTTGCCTATTTACGTTAATCAACCTGTAGGTGTCCGTATATTGTCTGTTGACAAGATATTAACACGGAGAACGTTCATGGGGGAGAACTACGCGATTTCTTAAAAGAGATAGTTCCAATGCCACAGAGATAGTTCCAGTGCTTTGGAGATAACAATAATGACAAGGATGTCATTGTTTTATCACTGTATATTTGTTGTTTTAAACACATTTTACATACCAACATCATTGGTGCATCAACTATGTACTGGTTTCGTATATGACGTCATCACATTCATGCAAATATGTCTGTTGTTGACAGATTTTATCCGGATTAACAAATCTATCCGTCTGTCTGTCTGTCTGTATGTATGTATGTTCGTCTAATCGTTTTGACATTTTTGTTGAAGTTTTTGGTTAATTTATATTTTGCTCATTTCCCAAAAATTCGTTATCCCAAAGCTTTGAAACTTGGCACACATGTTCCTTATTATTACAAAATGGTATATGACAAGATCTGTATTTTGTCTGAATAATCTCTTTTTTTTTAATTAGATTTTTCAGTTAAAATGTTGAATGTACAAGCATATTCCAAACAACATTTGACAAAAACCTTTTAAACTTGGCATACGTATTTATCATCATTACACAACCATATTTGACAAACACCATAACTCTTTCATGCATTCTAACAGAATTATTCTTTATTTATTAAATTCATTTTAACTGAAAATCTAATAAATGAGAAAAGAAATTTTAAGTATAAAAGGCCGGATAATTTTGGTAAAATTCAATAGGGTATGAATGATTTTGGTACGTAAATAGTGTTTTAAACAAGAACGTGATGCGCAGATATAAAAATTGACATCCGGAAGTTGTTATTGGTGCTACATGTATCTCCATAGCAATGGAACTATCTCTCTGACATTGGAGCTGTCTTTTTTAGGAAATCGCGTATTTCTCACCGTAAAACGTTCTCCGTGTTATTATTTTGTCAACAGGCAATATACGGACACCTACTGGTTGATATTTGATGTGTTCATGTCAATATGTAGCGAAAATAAGCCAAGAAATGGGGAAAACGTTGGTGGCGACGATCAGGTTGAGAAAAACAGCAGAGTTCGAAAGGGCTAAAAGTCCCTGTAGTCAAATTAGACAACTTTCGAGAAGGTTTACGGGTCGCGTGCGATGCTTAAACATAACCACACGAAACTGCATTCCCATTTTGCATATCAATACAAACAAACTATTTAACGAAGAAATAGCAAGTATATCCACATTGTTTGCCTTTATTTTTTGGCGTTGGAACTCTCTCGGAAGTGGCGATGAAGCACTTTTGCGTTCACCTCCAAACGGAGGTAGCTCCACTGATAACCAGCCGTGTAATATATACAGCTTTGTAATTCGAAAGTAACAGCCTTTATACACGATTCTGTAGTAGCTTGTAACTCTGTAATTGAATAGCATATGTGCATTTCAACTTTATATCGTTAGATAAGTATTTACCGTTTATACACATTAAACAAACACCGTATCTATCTATCTATTCATACTGCAACACCCACTTTCGAAGATTATGTGCAGGTATAAATCTGAATTTCAAATAAAATTGTCCCAACTTCACGGCTCAATACTTTTATTCAATACTATTATATGTATAGCGACAAAACATTCACAAGCCTCAATAGACCTGTACGTCGGTAATCAATGGCAAATTTACCATAAAGCACTAACGCGATTCGTGGATTACGCCATTTACTATTGACGTTTAAAACCGCATGAACGCCAAAGCAAATGCGAAACAATTCCTTAATAAATGAGCAGTCATGTATTACATACATTGTAAAAGACAAAACTAACCTTCAATAGTGGCGGCCTCATCCAGTTAGCTGATCAATTTGATTGTTCTAGTGTGCATTCAAGGCGATAAGCGCAGGCGATAATCGCACGCGCTGCACGATCTTTCAGTTTTTCAAAACCCAACAGGGTTTTGTATTCAGTAGAGCCAGATGTTGAAATAAAAGGTAGTACAATTTGAGTTTTCAGTACTACCATAGGTTTAAACATTTATTGTTGCAAAATAATCAATAGTTAGGAATATGTAAATTATTTATTTGCACTATTCAAATGTGGAAAAAGTCAAAAAAACAACAACAACAAAAAAAACAGTATGCCGTGACTTAAAAAAAAGAGCAAAATTGCCGTTTGACTCTTTAAATGTATCCTGGTGCGCAACCTAGAATAGCACAAATTGCTGTCCCGCAATGAATATTCTTGTAAAAAATGGGTAGTTTTAGTTTCGCTCATTATATTTAGAACATCTTAAATAGGAAATATCAATATTTTTCCACACCACAAAAAAACAGATTAAGACTTGACACTTCTCATTGACAATTCGAGCTCCCAGTTGGATTCGCACCCGCAGGAGTGAGTGGCGAGACAATTTGAGACGCAGCGTCTTTACTATCCCGGATACTACGGCAATTTTAGGGTAAGACATAGGGGATAAAAGTGCATTTATCATGTACTAAGGCGGATTCAGGGATAAGGCAGACCCAGCAACCCGATCCCTAAAATCCCACAAGTGTAACATGCATGCCGGATTACCTGGGGCGCCTGTCATTCCTACTGTTAGTTATCATGGATTTAACAGAATTCACTAAACGTCATGTAGAAAAACATTTTCTTTCGAAAGAGCCTTCGCTGCCCCCGCCTCCGCCCCTCCCACACACAAATGTTCAAACCAAAATCTTGGATCTGCATCTGATGTGTACCCTCCTCTCAAAACGTTTTTAGTGATCACTTATTCAGGCAAGGCCCTTTAAAACTCCAGCCGAGTCTGGGTGGTTGTATCGAAGACTGTGTTGAGAAAAAATAGTCTGAAAGGTCGATGCATATGACGTATGTATAATTATATTGACAGAAATGAAATAGAAATAATATGTATGTTTTAATTTGATTTTTGTATTTGATTTTTTCTACACAAAACCCTCTGAGCCTACTAAAATCCAGGTTGTTATACAACTTTGAGATCAGCCCCCAACATTTTCTCGTGCTTAGAATTTAGTCTGAAGTCATAGTCGTTATCGTAGTTAGTTGTACAGGTCTATTATACCCTATAAATATACACAAACTCCTTTCGGATGTATATTAAATCTTATTCGCAACACTTAGATTTTAAGAGAGGGTAATGGCTTCGCCTCTGCGGGAATGAAAACAAAACGCGAAAAATAACTTTTTTTAATGTTTGCGCTAATGATAAATAAGAGTATTTCTGAAATTGTTATATTTGATATTGAAGTTGATAGCGTTTATATATAGGATTAACAGATACTCAAGTATGAGTTTTGCAGTAGCGTAGCTACCTATTAGGCCAAAAGGCCCGGGCCTGCACATAATTTTCACATGCATTGTTGAAAAATATAACAATAAAGTTGTGTATGAATTTGTTTAATTTTGAAGTGTGATTTTGCTTAAATTTATATCTAAATATACGCCAAAATGCACCAGAGAGGCCTTTCGTGGAAGCATTCCCGGACCCCACTAGCAATAGTCGGGTCTGCACATCAAAAAAGGTATAGCTATGCTCCTGGTTTGTGTATATTTATAGGGTATAATAGTATATACGTTTACGGTGAAGGATATGACGGTAAGACTGATCTCGAAAACAGTATTATACAATCTTGATCATCTTCGACGCTTGATTGTAAATATAAACGTCTTTACCGTGTGTGCAGAAACACATTTGAAACTGGAAGCACGTGACAGTAATAATTATTTTTTTATTAATGTATTTCTGAGCATCAGCATTTAGTTAGTCGGTATAATAATGCCCTCTTTGTTTATCTTTGTTTAAAAGTTATGAATGGTGATGTGATTTATTTGGTTGGCGGTGTTTAGGATATCATTTTAATCCAAATGCCCTGGATATGTACTGGCTGTATACCAGATATCGTCATTTTTTTGTTGGTTATATCTATATCAAAACTTGTCATCTCATAAATACTTTTGGTGGTAGAGAAGCTTACCCCTTTGCCGTAAATATTCTGTGTTTACATAGTTCCTATTCTCAGGAACAAGTGTCACGTGACCGTTACTAAATATAGACTGAATTGAGCCGGTCGTATGAGCTATCGTCATCTTCAGTTTAATACCGAATAACCCATGTTTGGGACGATGAAAACGTGTGTAGTTATTAATTGAAACATAAATATACCATTGCATTTGAATACACAAAAAAAATATTTAGAAAATATTTATATCTGCAATTTAAAATAATCTTTTTTTTTCAACTGTACCTTCGGATGTAATTTACTTCACTACGACGTTCATAATTAAAGGGAAATAACTGTACGAAAATTGAAATTGATTGACGTGTTCTCGTTGTCTCCCTTGGCTGAAATTTTAGTTTTTTGGGCATTGTCAAATAGATTCAATGGGACAGATATTTTAAAAGGAAATTTTCTTGCGCATGCGCATTAACGCGTGATTTCCCCGACTGTGTTTTGTTTATAGCGGTATTTATATAGGTAAACGGGTTGGTTTGAGAGTATATGTCAACATTTCTAAAATAGTTTTTCCTCTCCAATCGTCTGATGATAATTTGTAGTGATTTAGTAAAGTGGGGTCGAAAAATAATCACAACATCGAGCGTTTTATTGATAATGACGAAATCTGGTGAATGACGATAACTGGTACACAACCAGTATAGCAATCGCTCCAGTTTTAAAGTTTTTCGTCGTCGTTGTTCGACATCGTCCGTTCGTACGTCCGTTAACGTTTTATTCTAGCAACTTTATGTCGTGATTGATCTTTGCAAAACTATGTCAGGGTATTAAAGTAAAGAAAACTTCGGACAATTTCAATAACGGCCGATACTGCATATACACGTTTAAGTTATTGCCATTGTTTAATAGCACTTGTTATATTTTTCTTTGTTACGTCTGTAGTTTATGGTGGCTGATTTCTGCCATTTTTTGTCTTTTCGTCTTTTCGTTATTTCGTTATACGACAGAACGAAAAGACGACAGTACGAAAAGACGACAAATGCAGCGCGAAACGACGACAGAACGAAAAGACGACACAACGACAGAACGAAAAGACGACATTTTAAGGACGAAAAGACAACAGAACGACAGAACGAACAGATGACATTTTAAGGGTCAAAAGACGACAGAACGCCACGCGAAAAGACGAAAAGACGATACTTCAGCCGCGAAAAGACGCCATTTGATATTGTCGTCTTTTCGTTATTTCGTGTGACCTTCTGTCGTATTTTCGCCCTTGAAATGGCGTCTTTTCGTTTTGATGAAGTTTGATGAAAATTCAATGAGAAAGAAGCAAGATACGCATTTCGTAGCCCAAGACCTGACCTATATTTTGTCGAAAGTAGGCCACAGCGACCCGAAATTTTGCACATGATTTTAGATGCATAAAGGGAACATTCTGGTGAAGACTGGTGAACATCCTGAGAGAAAGAAGCAGGCTACGCATATCATGGCGAAGACCGGACGTGACCTATATAAGACCGGACGTGACCTATATAAGACCGGACGTGACCTATATTTCGTCGACATTAAGTCCCAGCGGTACGACATTTGACATATGATGTTAGTTGTATACAATGAACATTCTGGTGAAGCCTGGTGATGTTAGTTGTATACAATGAACATTCTGGTGAAGCCTGGTGGAAACACAGCAAGAAAGTAGGTCACAGCGACGAGAAATTGTGCACGTGGTGTTCGATCTATATAATAAACATTTTGGTGGAGGTTGGTGAAAATCCGGCAAAAAAAGAAGAAGATATTAAGAAATGACAATCGGATGCACCGACAAACGGACAAATAAATGGACGGACGAACTGACACACATACACCCTGACGACAGTGTGATCGCTAAGTCGAGATCCGTAAAAGGCTCGGCAAATATTGCGATACCTTTCTCATAACAAAAGTTACAGAACAGAAACTCTTTTTTTATTTTCAGTAACAGCGACTTTGACTTTGTTCCTTGTGAAACCATATGCAATCCCAACCTTCCTTTCCATATAAGCTACCTACCCAGCAGCTTTCGTCGCAATGGATCACTCCGAACAAACGTTATTGGTCGGAAACCATTTATATATGTTTAGTGACAGCGACCTTGACCTTGAACCCAGTTACCCAAATGCGATACCAACCTTTTTTCCATATAAGCTATCAACCCCGCAAGTTTCGTAGCAATACATCACTCCTAACAAAAGTTACTGATCGAAACCTTTTTGTTTTTTCTATTTTTAGTAACAGTGACCTTAACCCCAATGGCCCCAAATGCAAACCCAACCCTCCTTTCCATATAAGCTACCAAACCTGCATGTTGCTTTGCAATACCTTAATCCTAACAAATTTCATTGAGCGGAAAGCATTTTTTGTATTTTTAGTAACAGTGACCTTGACCTTAAACCCAGTGACCCCATTTGCAATCTCAACCTTCTTTTCCACATAAGCTACCTAACCAGTAAGTTTCGTCTCAATGTCTCACTCCAAACACAAGTTATTTAGCAGAAACCATTTTTCAATTTTGGTAACGGCGACCTTAACATTGACTTCAGTGGCCCCAAATGAAATCCCAACCTTTCTTTCCACATAAACTACCTATCCTGCAAGTTTCATCGCAATGCGTCGTTCCTAGCAAAAGTTATTGAGCGGAATCCACGAGTCTGACCCAAGTTCCAAATATAGCAGTTTGCATATTTAAAAAAATCAACGCCGGTGCTACTAGTCCGATCTGGCTGGGTTTCAAAGTTTGAAAAAAGATAGGACGTAAAATGAAGGCCAACGAGGTCAAATTATAGCATATTTCAGAAAATCAATATCCATAACTCCGAGGTCAAATTATAGCATATTTCAGAAAAATCAATATCCATAACTCCGATGTAAATGGTCCGATCTGTCTGGTTTTCAAACTCGTCCAAGCTTTCGTTGATATCAACAGTCTGTAAGAGTTGGTAAAGATCGGATGCAATTTGAAGGCCCTATCGTGTTAACAAGGCAATATATAGCATTTATAACTAAATCAAGGGCCAAAACTCCGATGTTACTGGTCCGATCTGACTGGTTTTCGAACTCGTCCGAACTTTCATTGATATCAACAAATATCGACAAAATCAATTACATACTATAAGCAAGTGTACAGTATAATTAAATCGAAGAAAGCAATATTTAATATTTTTTTCTAAATATAAATGAAAATGTTCTAAATGGCCATCGAAGAAAAAAATTAGTGGGACAGAAAGTGTTAACGTCCTAAAGGAAATGAAAAATAATAAGTGTCCTGGGTCTGACGGTACAATAAAAATGCTTACAGTTGTGTATGCACTTCTATACTTTTATGTTTTTCTTTATATCTATTCTGCCCTTTCATTATCGTTCTAACAACATATCTTCTATCAAATACAACACAATCTTATTTTTCGAGAAACACACGTGTTATTCAAACTTTTGAAAAATGGCCGTAAACCGTATATTCGGAGAGAAACCTATACCAGAAGGTCATTGTTAATCCGCCGTTCGCTGTATATCCGAAAACATCACTGACCTAATCACTGAAAAAATCACTCGAACACGAGACCTCCGGATTGACAATCCATATACATAACCATTAGGACAAAGAGACAACTGAAATATTTCATTTGTTAACGATCTATTCGTTTACTAATTGGTTTTGGATTATTTCTCAATGTCATTTCAACACAAATTGCATAGTATATTTTCAGCGTACTATTCTATTCTAATGTTGGAATTTGTAATCTATATTGTCTGGGGCGTTTTTATTTCTGAAGATCTGTGGTGTAAGTCTGCACTTAGAAACGCCTTGAATCACTCAGTTTGAACAAAGGAACAACTTCTACAATACTAACAGTATATCGATAAAAAATAACGATGTTAATCAACTGACTGGTTTGACTAATGGAAAAGAACAGTGATTGTCAACCCGTAAATCATGGGTTCGAACTCGCATCGGCTATGATATTTTTAGTGAATGGTTGTGTATTTTGGAGTAAACCAAGCGTTAAACAGCTTCCATTTGCTTGAAGTACACGCTCCATCAGCCGTGTATAGAGCTATAGTATCTACACCAGCCGTCTATAGAGCTATAGTATCTACACCAGCCGTCTATAGAGCTATAGTATCTCCACCAGCCGTCTATAGAGCTATAGTATCTACACCAGCCGTCTATAGAGCTATAGTATCTACACCAGCCGTCTATAGAGCTATACTACACCAGCCGTCTATAGAGCTATAGTATCTACACCAGCCGTCTATAGAGCTATAGTATCTACACCAGCCGTCTATAGAGCTATAGTATCTACACCAGCCGTCTATAGAGCTATACTACACCAGCCGTCTATAGAGCTATAGTATCTACACCAGCCGTCTATAGAGCTATAGTATCTTTAACCTTGGGTAGAACTATACATTATTACAGTTTCCAGTATGTATTATATGTCACTCAAAGTCATTTGTTCTGATTTTTAGTACTGTGATTATGTGAAATTAGTATCAAAATTTCAAATGTCAGTAGATTTTACGCACTGACCGAATAGTTAAGTAGGCAAAATATCAAAGAGACTGTACGGGATGCGAAAGGAAGAATTTTGGAGCTGTCAAAATCAGGCCAGAAATAAGAAACGTACGTTATATTTTATATATTTTTCATGTTATCAATTAAGACTGTGATTACAGATTTGGACTTAAGATTGACCATAATTGATGTTTTTATCTCCGATCTATCAGTGTCAGTTAGTGAACTGTAATATCTACCTACAACTAATCAGTGTCTGTTAGTGAACTGTAATATCTACCTACAACTAATCAGTGTCTGTTAGTGAACTGTACTATCTACCTACAACTAATTAGTGTCTGTTAGTGAACTGTAATATCTACCTACAACTAATCAGTGTCTGTTAGTGAACTGTAATATCTACCTACAACTAATCAGTGTCTGTTAGTGAACTGTACTATCTACCTACAACTAATTAGTGTCTGTTAGTGAACTGTAATATCTACCTACAACTAATCAGTGTCTGTTAGTGAACTGTAATATCTACCTACAACTAATCAGTGTCTGTTAGTGAACTGTACTATCTACCTACAACTACATCTAATTAGTGTCTGTTAGTGAACTGTAATATCTACCTACAACTAATCAGTGTCTGTTAGTGAACTGTAATATCTACCTACAACTAATCAGTGTCTGTTAGTGAACTGTAATATCTACCTACAACTAATCAGTGTCTGTTAGTGAACTATAATATCTACCTACAACTACAGTCACTGACCTCATAAACACAAACGTTTATTGTATTCTATGTTCAGATCTTACTAATATATTGTGCTTATGCAATGCTTCTTAATTAAGGTCACAGTCGCCCCAGTGCCCCCACCCCACACAGTCCCATAAACAGCTGTCTGATATCGACAGGATCTCTATAAACATGTTTTTTTTTTATCTTAAACATATAGTATTGTATGCAGAATGTGTATATTGTTATCTTTGAAATAAAATATTTTTAAACAAAACACTGTTAATATGTCAAATGGCTATATACAACATTCCTGCTTTAAGACAATTACATAATTAATTTGTTAAATTCATGTCTCTGACATTCACAAGAATGCTACTTAGCTTGTAACACTCTTAGGCCTGTGTTGCTTGTAACACTCTTAGGCCTGTGGCGGCGCCAGTGTATGTTATATAATGTCCTCTCTTCCAACCCCTGTCACCTGGAGTAGGCATTTAACCCGTAGCCCGCTATGAATGTATAATGGACTGTCCTTTCTTTAAATTTAGGCCATTCCATTTATTTTACAAAGGGGTGTTTTGGAGAAATGACTGATGAGCAACCGGACATTATAAACCCTGATCGTTGATTGTAGTCGACCTTAGCAGGCTAAGGGTTAAGATGCGAGTATAAGATTTGTTACAAACAATGTCCAGTAGTTTAGGAAACGTTTTATGTATATTGTATTTGAGAAGATATGTTTCAACTGGTGATATGGAGTTGATGACTTGTCCTTTGCATGTCTTAAGTTCTTTTCGATATCAATTACTCCCATATATGCAATTCCTCATATTGTTACATAATCACAGTGTTACTGTTACAGATGAATTACTTCTTACATTCTATATTTAATAAGCATGTAATATAAAAGTGTACGAATATTGTCAGTGACTGCGATTGTTGTTTTTGTATATAAACCACATAACATTAAGTTAAATTCCCTATAACCTGAGTATCCGTGTATCCTTTGTATAAATACACCATAAACGTATATACTATTATACCCTATAAATATACACAAACCAGAGCATAGCTATACCTTTTTTGATGTGCAGACCCGACTATTGCTAGTGTGGTCCGGGAATGCTTCCACGGAAAAGTTTGATAACGGAAGGCCTCTCTGGTGCATTTTGGCGTATATTTAGATATAAATTTAAGCAAAATCACACTTCGAAATTAAACAAATGCAAACACAACTTCATTGTTATATTTTTCAACCATGCATGTGAAAATTATGTGCAGGCCCGGGCATTTTGGCCTAATAGGTAGCTACGCTACTGCAAACTCATACTTGAGTATCTGTTAATCCTTTGTATACACACGCTATCAACTTCAATATAAAATATAACATTTTCAAAAATACTCTTATTTATTATTAGCGCAAACATAAAAAAACGTTATTTTTCGAGTTTTGTTTTCATTCCCGCTGAGGCGAAGCCATTACCCTCTCTTAAAATCTAAGTGTTGCGAATAAGATTTAATATATATCCGAAAGGAGTTTGTGTATATCTATAGGGTATATTATGGTGTATTTATACAAAGAATACACGGATACTCAGGTTACAGGGAACTTAACATAATGTTATGGGGTTTATATAATATTTATAGCATAATTGTTCGAGTGTATGCGATTTATACTGCTTCTCGAGGACCGCAGGCCCGAGGGCCCGAGAGTGCGGTATGAGAAACATATGCTATACATGTTTTGTACCATAACTATTTATCCAACTACGTGGATGTAAAATTGGGTAGACCATGGTATAACTGCCGACTCTGTCATTTATAGCACGGCTGAAATATACCTGCAGTTATAGCACGGTTTAGGCTCAGACCTTCAGGTTTATGAAAATTGTATCATAAGCAAGAACAAAGAAAAGCCATTAGAGCTATGGTACAAATACAAATACAGCAATCGTGGTCACTGGCAATATTCATACACATTTAAAGTACATGATTATTAAATATAAACTGTGAGAAGTAATTGCATCTTTAATTATTGCATAAATTAATTCTGGAATTCGGAATTCAGAATTCCAGAAATATTATATTGTTATGTGTATCACTAGCGGATCCAGGGTGGTGTATAAACTCAGAGTGCATCACTAGCGGATCAAGAGGGAAGCCCGTGCGGAGGGCCGGACTGAGCTTTATCAATTATACAAAATATTAAGGTTTGTAAAGGTTGGACCCCCTCTGGACCTCCCCTGGACACCCACATAGATACACTATCCTAAAAAAATCGAAAAAAAAGTAGCGGTTTTTTTTGTTATTGTAAAAACGTTTGCCCCCAATCGATGTAAAATATTGGATCCGCATATACATAGCTTATTCGGATCCGGGGTAATTGTCTCTGCCTAAGTGACAAAAGGACAAAGCACAAAGACGTTGATGTTTTCATGTTTGCACCAATTGTATGATATTTTTGACAATCATATTTTATATTGAAGTTTATAGTGTGCCAAGGATTAACATATATGCGGGTAGGAGTTTGTGTATATTTATGCGGTATAATAGTATATACGTTTACGATGTATTTATACAAAGGATTAACAGGTATATTCAGGTTATATAGAATTTAATTTAAGGATTTTATATTAAATTCGTGGTCACTGGCAATATTCATACACCTATATATATTACATGGTTATTAAATATAAAATATGAGAAGTAACTGCATCTTTAACAGTAACATTGTGATTTCATGCACGTGCACGCATACATTATTATTACTACTACTATTATTATTATTATTATTATTATTATCATTATCATTACTACTATTGTAGTAGTAACATCAGCCGTCTTCTTCTTCTTCTTCTTCTTCTTCTTCTTCTTCTTCTTCTTCTTCTTCTTCTCGTACTACTTACTTACTACCTACTTCTAAATGCGGAACTTGGAATTCGAAATGCCGAATGCCGAATTCGGAAGTCAAGAAATAGAAGTGAAGTAATGTATGTATGTTTGTATGTGTCTGTGTCTGTGTCTGTGTGTGCGCGTGTGTGTGTGTGTGTATGTATGTATGTATGTATGTATGTGTGTGTGTGTGTGTGTGTGTGTGTGTGTGTGTGTGTGTGTGTGTGTGTGTGTATGTATGTATGTATGTATGTATGTATGTATGTATGTGTGTGTGTCAGTGTGTGTGTATGTATGTGTGTGTGTGTGTGTATGTGTGTATGTGTGTTTGTATGTATGTATGTATGTGTGTGTGTGTGTGTGTGTGTGTGTGTGTGTGTGTATGTATGTATGTATGTATGTCTGTCTGTGTGTGTGTGTGTGTGTGTGTGTGTGTATGTGTGTATGTATGTCTGTCTGTCTGTCTGTCTGTCTGTGTGTGTGTGTGTGTGTGTGTGTGTGTGTGTGTGTGTGTGTGGACTACTTTTTTGTTTTACCCGTATTGTGCCATTATAGTCTTAAGATTTTAAATACGACTTGTTCATAAGTATTCTGAAAAGAGGTATAGTTGTTTTTATCGGAACCCAGACTTAGTCAAGGTTAACACACTTATACTAAACACACTTATACTGAGTGGAAACACCAATAGTGGTGCGAACGCCGGATTGCGAATTTAACATTCTAAGTGAAAAATCTGTGTGAAAAGGTGAGTAGTCCCGTTAAAATAAATGACATAGTTAGGGTTATTTTCATATAACACGTGCAATGATGTTGAACAAGTGTCAAGTTTCAAAGCTTTTAAAGTAGATTTAAAGTAGATCTATTTAAATAAACCTGAAAAGTTAAGATAAAGGTTTAAATTGAAAGGGGTTTTATATTGGAAATTAAAGACCCTCTGCCTATTGTCATAAAGAGCATTGGAATATTCAAGCATCATTACTTTATAATCAGACCAGTTGTTGATCAGTTATTTATATCAGATGTTATATAAATATATAGAGAGAACATTGTTTTACTATTAAAACTATAGAGGTAAATAAAATATATAGTTGAACTTATCATTGTGTTTAATGTGTTTCCCCGATCAAATTATTGAAACACATGTTGGAGTCAATATGAGTTTTGACTGATCTCTCTGAGATATATATATACAAAGTAAACAAAAATAAACGGTCAGCTACCAAAACATAAAAGTACAAAAATAAACAGCCAGCTACCCAAGCGCGTAACAATATTAATATTAACCTATAATAGCTTTTGCGTCCATTGAAACCCAGATCAGCCTGCGCGTACATGGTTTACAGTGTCCGGTTGCTCATCAGACATTTCTCGAAAACATCCCTTTGTAACATAAATGGAATGGTCTGTATTTAAAGAAAGAACAGTCCGTTATACATTCATAGCGGGTTAAGTGTAAGGTACAGGTTAACCAGTAGTTGGCCACACACCACCCACCTACTGTGCCGCTCTCGTCAGCCGTAAACTGTGCTGTTCAGGGTTTTACTATGTTTTGTTTGCGCACGGTGTGGGTAATACAAAAGTGTTTCTGTCAACGCTCAAGTAAAGACTGAGCGATTAAATATATACCAATTCGGAACGGGAGGTTAAATGACTCATCTCGATGAGCAATATTGTGTCGACAATTTTCGAACTTTAGTTATTTAGATATAGTTACTAGACAGTTTATAACTGCATTGAAATAGCTCAGTTTATAACTGCATTGAAATAGCTAACCCGCAAACAACAGCCAACTTTTACGACATGTATACACCATTTATAAACAAACTGACGACGAGGCATATATATAGCTAAACTATTTTAGTATTCGAACTCCATAGACACAATATAAACGGCTTTAACCAGCCAGACCAAAAGTGGAGCTTTGAATTAATAGTAACTAACTCATACGTCTGTTTACGCATATTTATATAATCAGGTGTATTTTAAAAAGCCGTGAAAATCCTATACCTTCTTATCGGCACATATACATTATTATATGAAACACCTGGACACAGTTTTGTAGCGTAATTTTGCCGTTATTTGGAGGGTTAGTTTCTGTAACTAGGCTTGAAATAGAAACTAGTAGTTGGAAAAACCCGATAAAACACCGAGAGAAAATTAAAAATGTAGAATGTGCAATGTTAGAGGACTAGTTTTTCTTTCTATTTGAATGTAGCCTTTATTCGGATTTAAGGAAACCAAATCTTACTAAAAGGGTTTGCACGTTGACAACACTTACTATATTGCGCTCGCATTGTAAAACAGCAATCGGATTGTAAAACAGCAATCGGATTGTAAAACAGCACTCGGATTGTAAAACAGCACTCGGATTGTAAAACAGCAATCGAATTGTAAAACAGCAATCGGATTGTAAAACAGCAATCGATTGTTAAACAGCAATCGGATTGTAAAACAGCAATCGGATTGTAAAACAGCAATCGATTGTTAAACAGCACTCGGATTGTAAAACAGCACTCGGATTGTAAAACAGCACTCGGATTGTAAAACAGCAGCACTCGGATTGTAAAACAGCACTCGGATTGTAAAACAGCACTCGGATTGTAAAACAGCACTCGGATTAAGTAACATGTATTAAGAACCTACGTTCAGAAACGAATTATTATTTGAAGAGTAATATTTGCTCCCTTGTTGTAAAAGTACATTTACTATTTTTTTACATTTGCAAAATTGACTGCTAAATATTGAATGGTGCAACAATTTAAGTTATAAATTAAGTAACAATAAAACAATGATCTCAATGATCTCATTCTCACGTGTATTATAACTTGAGTCAATGTCAAAGTACAAGTGTGCATGTTGTAATCGTAAACATTTTGATTGATGCAAATGAGATGTATACTATATATGCACCATTGTTCTTGCCATTGAATGTAACTACTTCCTATTTGCATTAAATAACATCGAGAGATTTACTTTAAATATATTGACACATAATGAAAGAAAATATAGTAATCTCACTAGTTCCGCGTTAGAAACTGTATCGAAAGCTACATGTAATGGTTTATCCTACACATAGTTACTCTACGGAAAAAGATACGGTTTTGTCAGTGAATTGCATTTTGTTTTTTCATCGATGTAAAATAAATTGCAAAATTGCAGATGATGCGGAGATGTGAAAGAATACCTACGCCTTTATATAATATACATATATATTAAACTCTCATCAAGGTTTACAATAAATACCAACATAAATGTAATTATTATAAGATAGCCATGTCATTCTAATTAGAATTATAAGAGACTGTAGTTATAAAACTATCGACATATTTTCAAAATAGCTAATAACATAAAACTCAAACGATATTAGCATATATATTACACATTAAAACTATGTAAATGATTCTAATCTATCTATAAAATAGGTACTAAGATTTGACAAAATAAACAAAGCGCTATTTCGCATTACTTAGAACAAAATTAAAATAATTCAGAGTATCAGATCAAGAAAGAACTGATTAGCATCGTTTTCATAGAAGAAAACAGAATCACGGTATGATAAAACAAACTGACATTATTTACAGATATAAAATTGACGTTGTTTGGCATATTTAAGAAGAGAAAAAGACTAGCGATACAAAAAGTTAAATGGACGTAGAAGAATAAAAGTAGCAGGATGTGGCACATACACGAATTAAGTCTGCACTTGTGAACTTGATAATATACTAATTTTTGTTCATCTGTAGAGTTATTAAAATAGGGATTTAGGCTTATTGCTTTATCATATAAATTACTCTGATATCATTATATAAAGGACAGGTTATCATAACATGTAACTTATCTTCCACCTGAACATTACAAAACGGACAAACTATTTCACTATCTGAAGTCTTTCATATCTTCAAATCTCTAGTCTAATTGGTGCTCGCCTCAACGGAATCTAGAATAAGCCGACCTATGATTTACTTGGTAGTATCAGTTTACAGTACCTTTCTGTTTCAAATGTAGTTTTAAATAACTTTTAAGAACGTAATTTATTGCCACCAATATACATTCCACACGTAGAGCGCTTATTCAAAATTTTACGTTGTTTTTGTATGAAACAAACAATATTGTCACGCTATTAGATTACCAGTCGTTAACTCCCTGGTTGTAGACCAGTTAACAAAGTAGACAAATTTGTTCACCCGATTATACTTTATTCAATCGCTAATCGCCTTGGCAAGGTGAGTCATAGAAATATTGATGTTGCTTTAAAACTTCCGGCGTCCCGTTAGTTTTTCTACACTCCTTGCATACTTTCAAATCATTAATACTACTTGTTGAATAGATTAAAGGAAATTGTTTTTTGCTTTTGATTAGTTGTTAAGCTTAATTATAATAAAAGTGAATATACAGATATGGTCTCAGTCAGGGTATAGTGAACGCAAAGTAATTTAAATAGCCTATTCTACTCATTTGTTTCTTTACCGAATTGTATTAAAAAGTGCAGAGCTTTTAAAACCGAGTCATAAATGCATACTATACGTCACATTAAGTAATAGATAGAGTCTGGTATTAGCGAGTTGGCTTATTTAAACACGGAAATGGGAGTAGCCCATCGAGCTACGCCCATCGAGGTGTTTAAATAGACAGACTCTATCTTTTTTGTAACACTGGGACGTCATAGTGACCGTACTCTAAATTACAATATCCAGTAGTTGTAGTACGGTATAGCCACGCCCATTTAGTTACCCTAAATTAAACGATTTAATGCTAGGCATCCATCAAAAAAAATGTCCCCGACCATGTTACAAACTAATAATAATGATTCTGAATTGCAACTGCTCTCGTATTCTACATCTAACAATGTAATCGTAGCCTCACTTTTCGCTCACCTGCTACTCCGTCTACCTACATCTCACGTACCCCTACCCCGTTATGTAACATCCTATTTTGTATACAATGACTCATGTTGTTATATAAGAATCTTTTATGGGTATCCAGTGAAGATAGGAAATTCCAACCCGAGGTATAAGAGCCTCGTTTCCGATTAAAACACTTATACCGAGGGTTGGAATTTCCTATCTGAACCGAATACCCATGATAGATTCTTGTTCTTGCATATAGATTCTTTTTCTTGTATATCAGAGACATGTTACATGCGTTGACGACTCCAGCTACTAACGTTTTGCATGTTTTCCTGCATACCGGATGTTGGCGCGCGTGAATTTTATCTCGACCCTAGGGTGAGATAGAAATGTCTAGCCCCGGTAAAATGACGGATATCCTTGTCCGGTATGTAAGAATTTCTTATATTTCATATATGATGTAACCCGAGTAAAGAATGAAATAGCTATGTTAAGTTGATGATAATGCACTAATAATAAATTTGAATAAAGAAATAAAACGCCCCAAGTTTGATTACGTTTATAATTACATGTGATTATACGCTATGGTTGTCGTTATTTGACGGAAAGGCACGAAGATATCCGACACGTTCAGTAGTACGACCTTAGTATCACCCGTCCACCGAAACCAATCTTTAGAGGTTAGCTAGATGACCGAGGGGTCTAAGGCGTCGGCTATTGTGCGAGGCGCTGTGTCGACGTTGGTGTCCTAGGTGCGGGTTCGAATCCGCTGGTTAGTGGTTTGTACAGAATTGTCTCCATATATATATATGCATTTTTAACGTCAAACTATTACTGGATTAATGCATACATCGGGCGTTAGTTATATGATTGATGCATTCTTAAAAATTGGCGAGTGTCCCTTTAATTTACAAGTTTCGTATTTGCTGACTTCATAGCCGTATCTTATCCCTACGCGTGTTTCGTGCGCTCTCAGACACACGTGCGAATAGCTATGTCCGCAACAAATACAGATTTAATCGTGTCCCACACGACCATCTTGCTGTTGGCGTTACATATTTTTATTTCCACAATTAGAACATTTCCAAATTAACAAATTAGTTTGCAAACTGCTTATTGATGAGTAGGATGCCTCAACAATTTAGTAAAACATTATATACTAAACTAACTTTGACAAATGATAACGTCCACTTGTTATTTCCTCGATGTTTAAAAAGCTAATACTAACTTTTTATTTCACTTAGGTTCATATATATGAACAGTAAAAGCTAGTATACTAGTTAAGAATTGCAGGCATTAATTTTACTACTGCTACCATAACTACTACTACTATTAGCACCGCCGCCACCGCCACTACCACTACCACTACCACCACTACTACTACTACTACTACCACTACTACTACACAGAGGAAAATATTAGAGACGAAGAAAAAAAAATGCAATCAAAACCAAATAGTACATTTACATTTGAACGGGAAAAAAACCGTGGACCTACCGAAATGAAATGTAGAGCATGATTTGATTTGTGATATTTCGTTATTATTGTCAATTGTCGACCAATGTTATGACGTAAAACCGAAACGAAGAGTAGTAGTGAGAATACTTTACATTGTTTAAATTGCATGGAATAAAACAAAATAAAATTAAATACAAACGTGTTTAAATTGGGCGGTTAAATAGAAAAAAACAAATATGTTTAACAGTGAAATTGACTACTTACCATTTTCAAACGGTTACACAGAATTGCGTAAGCAATGTTGCATAAAACTTCTCATTCTCAGGTCTTCTGCATTAGATGACAGAACAAAATATTGGGATATATTTTTCTGTTAATCAAGAAGAGTCCGAGACTTTTGATAATTTCTGAAAATCATTAATTTGCCCACACTAAAATTTTTATTATGTTTTGTCAATTTATTCATTACGTTTCATCACTACCAATGGAACTATGGACGCAAAATTTATTTCACCCGAAACTGTATAACAGTATAAATGCATACACTGAACAGTTTTGAATTTTTATCCCATCCAAAATTAAGTAAATTTTCAAGACATAGTGGCATATTTGGCACTGCACGCTTATCTGTAGAGTTATTCTAAAGAACATGGTGACCAATTTTTGTCATACAATAATTAGTCACGAAAATTAAAAAGTACGAAACAAGACATTTTTCGGTGAAAAAAAGCATTTTATTGAAATTTCAAAATCTGAATTTTCTATTTATTTTCACGGTTTGGTGTTAACTCTTCCTAAAGAATACAGAAACACGAAACAATCTCCATTTTTGGAATGCAATGTGTATTTAAAATTGTGCGATGATGCAAACGTTAATCTTATTGAAATAAAGAAGGGATGGTCCTTAAAGACATGACACCGTGATGAAGAGATCACGGACATTTTACGGCTAGAGGCATAACAAACATGGTAATCCTCTACTATAATTGTATGTAAGACTACCATGTGCAATGTTTCTTATAATTGCAAAATGTGTTCTGGGTCATAACTTGGACACCGTTGAGATCTCCACTCTATAACCACATATACACTTAATGGGCCATCGACTGTGTGTTCGGTTATGAAAGTATAAGCTTGTTTGACAATTGTTTCATCTTTTAAGCTTGTTTGACAATGTTTTCATCTTTGTAAAGAACATCAGATGTACGATTCAGGGCAAGTTTGACTCTCTTGTTTAAGCATGAATATTTGGTTTTCGCTTGAATTCTACCAAATGTGTACGACCAGTAGAGCGAAACAGGCCCTCTTGGGCCTCTTGTTTTTAAAGATGAGTGATACATTGAACATTCGCCTAGGTTCATCTATTTGTTTTTTCACGTTTAGTAAAGTCAGAATGCAAATTGTTTTGTTCTCTTATGTATCGCAGAACTGTGCATGATGTGGTACACATATGTACACATATACATAGTCCCCAATATTGACCGGTAAAACTAGGATTTGTTTTCTGTTTTGTTTTTGGACTATAACTTACGTCTGCATTATTGTTATGCTTTTGTTTTGTATTCTGTTTAAATTTGTATTTTTTTTACACTAGTCTGTGTACTATGTAGTTTACATGGGACGTAATATCAATGATATGTCATGTGTGACTTAGTCATTGCTCATGTGTGTTGCACTCCTTTGGCATTATACATGCGATGTATGTAGCGATTTTGTCTAGTATATATGAGTGTTGTCATACAGCTACAGATATACTCATCAATATAAACTTGCGTTCGACTTAATTTAAGCAAATTAAAGGAGAAAAACCTATTACCCGCCCGCATGATACCGCCCCTCCCATTCGATTGTCACACCCCTCTCCAACTCACCCAGTAAACTAAGCGTGCTTTATTAACGCGAGGATACCAAGGTCAGGATGCGAACAAAATTTCCCATATTATTTAAGTAGTCGAGCTATAGACATAAACGTTGTCATTTTATTTGAATACGTTATGTACCTTTTTAAATAAAAAAAACACACTTAGTAAACATGAGTAAACACGAGCCCAATATAGGTGGCTTTGAAGTAGAATACCGCTTAAGCCGGTGCTAGGGGGCGTGAGAAGTTGTTTTTTTCATTACTTGTCATGAACAGACTCAATAAAACCGAGTCTCTGCTTTATTCTCTTAATTGTGTTTGTTGCTCTCAAATGATCACCTTTATCAGTATTTATTAGTGACGACGCATTAGTATCTCTGTATATTGACAAACTATTCTTAATTACTGTATTTAATATTTCATGTTCATTTTTAATTAGTGCCACATCTAAATGTATGTATTAGTGTATTACCGTCTCATTATTTACGTACATTTACATTTTTACACATACTACATACAACAGAGATGATCGGAATATGTCAGTTTGCTACCGTGTTCCGTTAGCCAATTGTACAATCGGGTATCGACGTTTACAAGTCGAGGCGCGATTGTACAGTGTAACGATGGCGATCGTATGATGGCGATGGTACGATGGCGATGGTGCGATGGCACGATGGCCCTAACGGAACACCGTAGTTTACACATCGTAACATTTGTTATATACTATTTAACACGAATTTATTGTGCAACTAACCAAATGGCTTCTACTATTGTCTGCTGACCTGAATATTGAGGATGCTAGCCACATATACGGCAAAACAATTTAAATCCATATTACGTTAAAATATTCAAATAGTGTATACAAAAATTACTATCGAATTAATCCGATTGATTTGTTCTTATATTTTTACATGTGAAGCAATATATATATATATATATACAAAAAACAATTTATTAAGCCGTTTAGGAGGAGTAGTTTAAAGTAAAAATGTCAAAGAGCCATAACTCAAAATACAGGGAACCGGAACAAAAATGCGATATGCACAATTAGACATCTTACCGATGCTTTGAGCCAAATTTCGTCGAAATCTAACAAGGCGTTTAGGAGGAGTAGTGCCGACAATAAATTTAAAGTAAAAATGTCAAGGCGCCGTAACTCCGTCAAAAACCAACGAACCGGAAAAAAACGCAATATGCACACCTAGACATCATACATGTGCTAAGTTTCGTAAAATCCAACACGGAGTTTAAAAAAAATAGTTGAAAAAAGCTAAACAGAAAATTCAAATAAAAATTTTAATAAAAAGAAAATCAATGCATAATGATAATAATAAAAAAAAAACTGTGATACTTTGTTTGATTTAGATTGCTAAAGAATTGTGAACTGAACTTTTTTTCTGTTCAGGAACCATAACTGGTGTTACTGGTCCGATCTTGCCCATTATCAAACTCGTCCGAGATCACTATGATCATATACAATATGGGCAAGTTAAGTTAAGATTGCTCAATTTATGTGGCCTCTACCGTGTAAACAAGATGAAAAACTGCATTGTTGCTAATGCATGGGCCATAACTCTGGTGTTACTGCTCTGATCTAGCCCATTATCATTTTTTTCCGAGATCTTATAGTCATATACAATATGTGCAAGCTTGGTTAATATTTCTCAAGTAATGTGACCTCTATCGTGTAAACAAACTAAAACCGATTTTTTTTTTCTAATTCAGGAGCCATAACTTTGGCGTTTCTGGTGCGATCTTGCCCATTATCGAACTCGTTTGAGATCTTATAGTCATATACAAGCTGTGTAAGTTTGGTTAAGTTTGGTTAAGATTACTCAAGAACAAGTTAAATGTTGACGACAGACGACATAAGACAGACGACGACGAAGAGTAGTCACAATAGCTGGTGAGCTAAAAATCGAACAGGAAAAGTAGCATTCAAAGACAACATTAACCACAAACAAACTCTCAAACAAACAACAACTATAAAGATGAATAAAAGGCAAGATATGACATCACAAACGCAAGAGGGTTAACAATAGGCTACCGCCTTTGAACGGTCAGTGGCAAAAAGGCCGCTGGGGGTTTAAACCAGGTGAAAAAAACGTGTGTGTATTTGGTTGATTTTTAAAAGTTGCATTCCCGTAATCTCAAATCCTGTATCCGCCCCTGTTATTGTCATTATAATCGCGTTTTATCGTTTTGAATATATAGGCGCAGTTTAAACATATCAAGTTTCTTCTTCTTACGATTGAGCAATTAAAAGAATACGCATTCTTTTCAAATATTTCAGTGCCCGTCGAGTTAATTTCATGTTAGTGGTGTGATTTCTACCAGATAACACCTATGCACAAATATACAAACCCTCATTGAAAACTAACCACGCAAGTCATCCTTAAGAATTCATTGAAAACTAACCACACATGACACCCTGAAGAATTTAGATTTATTGAAGAAACCCATCTTGGATTAATTAAACTAGTTTTTGTTTTAGTAAATGGGATGTTAACATGAAGTGTATGGGTAAATTGAGCTTTAAATGGATAACCACGAGGTGCACAACACGATTCCCAAAGCTATGTCTATTTCCCAAATGTTAAAATCAGATTCTTGCTGAACCCTAAATGTAACAACTGCATTAAATTTAACATACTGCACTAAAGGCAACCAGTTTGGGACTAAAGATAACAACCTACACTAAAAGTGACAACCCATAGCCCTTCGCCCACTACACCTAAGCAAAACCCGCAGAACTTCGCCCACTACATATAACCGAAACCCATAGCCCTTCACCCACTACACCTAACAAACCCATAGCCCTTCACCCAATACACTGGACCAAACCCGAAACCCATCACCCACTACACCTAACAAAAAACAAGACCCATTCTCCACTACACCTAACAAAACCATATCCCTTCACCTACTACACCTAACCAAAATCCACAGACATCTAACCAATACCAATAGCCCTTTATCCACGACACCTAACCAAACCCGTAGCCCTTCGCCCAATACACCGAACCAAACCAACCCTTCACCAACTGCACCTAACAAAACCATAGTCCTTCTATTGGATTGTAAGTGTAAGTGCCGCTACGTAATACGAACTCCTTTGTTACCAGGGAGATTGGACTGGTTTTCGAACTTGACCGAGTTTCATCAAGATTGAAAAACAAATATTCAAATTATTGAGCGGACATCATCAAAATTGTCAATATTCAACAATTAAACTCCGTTGTAAACGGGATGATCTGGCTCGTTTCCGAACTTGACCTAGATATTATGCCTATAAACAGTATTTCCAAGTTTCATAGTAATTGGATAATATTTGTTAGAGTTAGAGAGCGGACATCGCAAAACTTAACGGACGGACGGACAACGCCACGACATAATACGTCCTATCTTAGGACGGGCGTATTAAAAGCCAATTGGTTTCGCCACCGTGATTAAAATAAAAGGGTGTAGACTGTCGATTTTTTTTCTACCTCCACCACAGAAAATCGACCGTCATATAAAATATTACGTGTTGAAAATACCAAAAATTAAATTAATTAGATATCAGAGTGCCAGTGTGTGGTATTACAGGTAATTTCAAATCAAGATCAGCCACTGAGACGGTAACATTCAGTACTCCCTGGAAGAGCAAGTAGAGAAATTACTACTTTAATTATCTTGCTTTATGAACAAATACATATCCTCGAGATACGTCCAAGAGAGCCTGTATCGCTCTACTAGCTATATGGAGTCTTTGAGGAGGAACATGATAACAACATGTGCAACTAGATTTGGTACTGATCGTTCCTGCAAAGTTTCATTAAATTCTGGCCAAATGAAAGACCTATCGTCTTAAAGAGGCAAAATACAGCATTTTTAACTACATCCAGGGCCGTAACTCCGGTGTTACTAATACGATTAGACTTTTCTGAGCTTATATTTATAGTAACACTCTGTGTAAGTTTGGTAAAGTTCAAATATTAAATTAAGTTGCTAGAGTGTTCACAAGGCAGAATGTAGCTTTTTCTCCCCCAAGAAAACAAGGGCCACAACTCTGCTGTTACTAATCCCATTTGGCTGATTTTCGAACTTGTCCGAGCTTTCCTTCATATTAACAATCTGTGCAAAAAAAAAGAAATATAAAAAGATCTGACAGGGAAAGTAGCATTCAAGGAGGACAGTCAACCACAAAACACAGAAACAAACACGCAAACAGACAAACAAGAAGGCAAAGGCAATTATAAATGCAAACGACATCACAAACACAAAAGGGTTGACAATAGGGCTACCGCCTTGAAACGGTCAGTGGCAAAGTAGGCCACTGGGGGGTTAAACCGGTTCTAGGGTGCACCAAACCTCACACTTACCCTCAACAAGGCACCATCAATAGGCAGTATAAGTAAAACACAAATATGCTCGTGTAAATATAATACAAAAAACAATAGCACAGAAAGCCACAATGAAGGTACTCAATGACTTGGCAGAAGCCAGAGCAGTAAGAGAATAAACCATTAAGGGCACGACAAGAAATATCATGGACAAATAACAAACGCCACCGTCCCAATGGGCTTTAGGTAGGCGTCATCATAGGGTCCACAGCCTGTCCGGTCATCGTACAATTAAAGAGTAAAGGAAAGCATAGTGGCGCACTGTAAAAGGGTCCACCACCAAGCATGCAGTATGTTGCAAAATGATAGGGTCATAACCTCTTTTGATAAACTTTTTAACAAGTTTAACAAAGATAGTATGAAAGTGATCATGACCAAGAATCTTACGAAGTTTATAAATCACATCACCACAGAAGTCAGATTGTAAGTTCGGTAAAGATCAAATAATAAATGAAGGTTCACACGACAGAATATGGCATTTTTCAGCATATCAAGGGCCATAACTCTGCTGTTACTCATTTAATTTAGCTAGTTTTCGAACTTGTCCGAGGTTTTTATTAATAATAACAATCAATGTAAGTTTGATAAAGATCAAATAATAAATGAAGGTACTAGAGCGTTCACAGGGCGGAAATTGGAATTTTCAAAAAACATGGGTCATAACTCCAGTGAAATTAATCCGATCTGGCTAGTTTTCAAACTTTTCCGAGCTTTTATTGATATAAAGACACTGGCAAAGTTTCGTTAAGATCCGATTAATAATGAAGGCCCTAGAATGTTCACAAGGCAAAAGCTAACGGATGGACGTCGGAAAGACGGCGGACAACTCGTCATCCCATAAGATCGAAATTAAAAAAAATAAAATACCTGGTCAAATTTTCTACGTCATCAAATAAAATCGTATTCTCGCTTTTCACAAAGGATCCAGTCTACAATCCTAATATTATTATATGTATAACAATAAAAATAACACTATTGATCGATTTGATTTATACATATTTTATTGCCACATTTAATGCAAACGGATTGGTCCACATGTTTTAACAACATAATTACGGGCAATCCCAATTGATCAACTGAAAGGATTAGCCCAGTGTTAAAGCATAGTGATCGTCAATCCAAAAGTCTTGAGTTTGAAACTCGCATATTAGGCTATAATATTTTTTAAGTGAAGGACGTACATTTTGTTGTGGCTTTGTCGATAGCAATTTAAAAAATGATAAAGGTTCGCAATTATATACGGGTTTACAACCATTTTTCAGTAGATTGAATTTGGTAAACCAAGTGTAAAACCCCTCCCATCTAGGTAAACGCCCACTAACCTTATAGTTATATAGTTATAGTAGCCTTAGGTGATTAAAACACGTGTTAATTGATAACACTTAGTTTATAGATAAACGACTATAGCTATACTGTTGTTTTATTTATTCAGGAAATTGTGCAAAAAGCGACGATCAACGGAAGAGAGTTCTTGTGTGACTGCAGTCCTGGTTTCTTCAGAGATGGGCGTAATGGAACACCTTAATATCACCTGAAGATCGAAACTGATGGTCAATAACTTGTATGGCAGTGTCATAAGAACATCCGTCTTAAAATCATTTGTAAATCATACGTGCTCATTTACAGCGAATTTCTTTTAAAGCAAATCAAAACAACTGTGAAATATGGAATTACGCGGTAATAAGAAATACGCGATTGTGTTGACGTTTTTATGTTGTGCTGTATTAGCGTTAAATTATTATTATTCCAAAATGTCATATATTGTAAAACACGCGTTTATAAATAAAATAATAACAATTGACGATGTTACACACGTGATGTCAAATGAAACATATATATATATGGGTAATGGTGACAATGTTACACACGTGATGTCAAATGAAACATATATAGATATGGGTAATGGAACAAAATCACATATTGGTATTCTAGTTCCGGTTACTACCCGAGGACTCAACATTACATTCTCGTCATTAATCCTTGTTTCTATGTGTATTCCATCCATTTTATTGACAATTGAACCTAACTATATGTATACAATATACCTTGGTATTGATGCTGGTGATTATTTGGAAAAGCATCTTAATGAATTAAAATCACTATCACCTTTAGTCAAGCCAGTGATTGTTGAAGGAGGGACTTTCGTAAAGGCTGCCAATGAAATTGCTAGACATGCGTATAACGATGGCGTCCACTACATGGTTCGTATTAATGACGATTCGGTGTTTGAGACGAGGAACTGGACTTCGCTGGGAATAAGCTCACTTTTAAGGTACGATCCTCCAAATATTGGAGTAGTGGGCCCTACGTGCAATCAGGGAAATACAAATATTATGACTCACGATATGGTGCACCGAACACATTTGGATATCTTTAATCATGATTACTATCCGCCAGAACTGGAAAACTGGTGGGCTGACGACTGGATCACTCACGTTTACAAGCCAAATCGTAGTTGTAAACTGCCGAAATGGGTCGTTAGACATACACAAGGTCATGGTAATCGGTATCACGTGAACCATTTGTTACATCAACGATTGAGTGTTTTAGAGAGCCATGGCAAGAAGACCATTGAACGTTTTATTACAAATAAGCATAGATAGTAATCTGTGAGCGAGGCAATGGAGAGTTTATACGTATAATTATTATAAATTATATTACACCTATTTGCATACATATTTAATGTATACCCGCGATTCACAGATATGTCTAAAAAAAACAAATTGAAAGTTCTTACTGAGAATACGTTCCAGAAGGCAGGTATTCCTACCAGTCAACTACTTAAGGCGTGAAATAACTTTGAGGGTAGTTTATATAAAATGTATAGTTTTGTTACCACTGTCTGTTTTATATGCCCGTTTGAAAAATTGAAACACCTACACGTTTAAAAGTGCATACATACATTGCCCATGGTGAGTGGAGAAACCCTAAAATGTTTGGAGTCAGTAGGTCAAAAGTCAAATTCACCATCACCTTATATGGAAATATGAATTCCACATGATAACTTCAAAACTGTAACACCTACACTTTTGAAATGAGGGTTCGTCACCCTTGTTGAAAGCAGAAACCCTATCGCTTTGGGGTCAAAGGTCAAGGCCACTGACTTTATATGGAAATATTAATTCCACACAATAACTTCAAAACCGTAAAACCTAGGTTTCATTTCATAGGTACATTGCCCTAGATAAAAGAAGGAACACTGTTTCTTTTGGGGTCAGTAGGTCAAAGGTCAAGGTCACTGTCAACTTATACAGAACAATGCATTCCTCATGATAACTTCAAAACCATAATTACGATAATATTTCAGTACATATTCCAAGTGATAACTGCAGGAGTATAATACCTACACTCATGAACTTTTGTAGATACATTGCCCTTGGTGAGAGGAGGAACCCTATTGTTTTTGGGCGTAGCTCAAATGTCAAGGTCACCATGTCCTCATAATTATGGACATACACATTGCAAATGACAATCCCGGATATATGATACCCGCACTTATTAAACTTCATAGGTGCATTGTCCTTGGTCAGTGGAGGAAGCCTAATACATTTTAGTATAATATGTGCTCATATATATTTACTTGTTTATACACCCGTTGACAGGCATGTGTTGATTTACATGTATACATAGTTTATATTACTACCATATCATCCCTTTTTTGTAAATAGTTTTATCTTTATACATATTTACATTATTTTTTATTTTTTATCAGTTTTTGCGCACAATGTGACCTATGTTTGTGTCGACGTGCCGTAAAACACCATTCATTCATTCATTCATTCGTTTAGTAGGTCATCCAGGTCACACTGAAATGACAAAGACTGAATCCTAAGACATTTTCCTCACCTTGTAACTATTAGACCTACAGTTTTGAAACACGACACCAAAAGTACCCATGTTAAACTTAGTAGGTCAGATGTCAAAGTCACTGTGACCTGATCATGACATATTCCCTCCCAGCTGTTATTCACGAACTATTTGATCTACAGTCATGAAATTTTATACAAATAGTGCTCTTGGTTATACAACATTCTCTATCAGTTATATTTGTGTTAGAAGGTCAAAGGTAAGGGTTATATTTACCTGACACCTAGGAAATGCTTTTAACATAAAACTTTAGGAAACGGGCGTATAATGCCCCGCTCTTGTTGGTTTTGGGTTATAATTCCCTCGGGTATTTACACGTATTTGGATTACATGCTTATAGGCACTCGCCTTTATAAAATGCCCTTTTGAATAACTGGAAAGAAAAATTAAAAGAATCGAAGCATAATGATGCTTCATTTAAAATGTGTGTGTGCGTGCGTGCGTGCATTAATGCGTATGGGAGAGAAGTGTGTGCGTATGTGTGTGTATGTGAGATGGCGGGTGTGTGGATGGGTGGGTGTATGTGAGATGGCGGGTGTGTGGGTGGGTGGGTGTGTGTATGTGAGATGGCGGGTGTGTGGGTGGGTGTGTGTATGTGAGATGGCGGGTGTGTGGGTGGGTGTGTGTATGTGAGATGGCGGGTGTGTGTGTGGGTATGTGTATGGAAGATGGCGGGTGTTTGGGTGTGTGTGTGTACGTGTGTGTGTGTATGTGAGATGGCGGTGTGTGGGTGGGTGTGTGTATGCGTGTATGTGTTCCGTGTAAAGTCTTCTTTAGCAATCCTTCAGTCATATCACGTTTGTTTGTTTGTATGGTGTTTTACGTCATATCCAACACATGTAAGGTTATATATGACGGTCGATTTGTTTGTGGTGGAGGCAGACCATCCACTTTTCCTGGGTAGAACCAGTACTGTACACCTCCCGCCATTCGTAAGAATCGACATTTCCTCACTTACAAGTCGAGCTCCCAGTAGGATTCGAACCCGCAGCGGTGAGAGGCGAAGGTTTACAACGCCTCGTCGATAACCATTAGTCATATCGTGACAGTGTCTACTTGTAGCATGCAGTTCAATGCTCAGCTGAATGGTATTGACACATTTGAATATTGTCAAGTGTTTTAGAATGATATGTTTTGCGATCTATTTGTTTTTTATAATAAATAGCTAGTTGGTACTAGTGAGTATTCATATTAAGTTTTAATCTCAGATAAAATGGAGATAAGCTAATGGATGGATCGCTGCTGTAGAGTTTAATGCCTTGCATATACATTATTAGACTCTGTCAAATTATGGAAATAAAGACTGCTATGAATTAGTCTGCATCTTAGTTTTATTCCTTCTCACATACTTTCTTAATACACCTACTTAGGGCATGATTATACAACGATGTAGACACATTGCATGAACCCAGTCACATTATAATGACACAAGACCGACCATTCTGGCAGAACGTCAAGCACATGAGCTACTAGTTGTTTATGTTACCGTAGAAGTCATCTTGTGATAGTATTTTAATTACTTTTATATTTTAAAGCACCTCATGGTTACGATAATAACATTTTGCAAAGAGTTTTCGAATTGTATGGTAACGGTAATCCTGATGTAGTAATATTTAGTATACACATACCCCATAAGATGTATCTAAGGGAACATCCCCGTCTAAGTGATAGACACAATTTATGACAAGAGATATGGTTTCACTTTTGACATCTTATGTTCCGCCAAATGTCTGGTGTCTATGTGCTTTCCTACTAATTCGTTTTTTCCTGAGCTTGTAGTCTAATTGTGTACTTCTCCAACCCCATATTGACAAGGAGTCTGATCCTGTCAGACAATTTCTAAAAACTACTATATCTTAATAAGGGTACTGATTTTATTGACAAGCCAAGTATCTTTTGAGATAAACATGTTGCTGATTCTATTCCAAAATACATAGACCCCATAAGAAGTTGCTCGGGGAACATCCCCATCTAAAAAGGGATAATTAACAATATCAAAATTAAAATATCATCGCTCTTGTCATATATTTTGCTAATTATTTCACCATTTTCAATGGAGAGATGTAAATCGAGAAAAGAAGCGTTAGTATCGGAAGTATTAGCTTTGTTAAGTTGAAGTTCTTTAGTGTATATATTATTAACCATAGTAGAAAAGAAAGGATTGTCAATGTTCAATATGTCATACAGATACCGAGAGGCGTCATTAAAGGCTTCAATAACATCTGCCTAGGTATCTGGTGAAAGACTCAACATGAAATCTCTTTCATATCAATTTACAAACAAATCTCAGTCAAGGAGTTCACAGTTCGCACCCATACGGATACCAACAATGTGTCTATAAACGGTGGTTCGATACCTGACGAAAATATTGTTTAATAATTATCTTGGCAAGTCCACATAGGGTAATTTTCTAAACTGCCGTTAATAAAACACGCTTTAATATTATTACAGGCCAAAAATGTAGTATTTCCCCAAGCGAATGTTTTTTGAATAAGAGCAATAAGCTTGTCTTTGATAAGGTGATATGGTAAGTTATATATAGTGTAGAGAAGTCATAAAGGCTTATAGATGAAACTTGCTGTTTATTGCAAATTGTATCAAGAACGTCTCCTGAATTTTAATTGACCAAAATAAATTAATCCCAGAGTTTTCATAAGTTTTAGCACAATATTGTTTAACGTGATCTTTAACGGCAGTAAGACAAGAAGTTAAAAGTTTGGAGATGTTTGTGGTTGTGCAGGCACTAGAATTCGAAATAAAGCGGGCCTTATACGGATGTTTATGTAATTTAGGAATCCAGTACAAAGTTGGCAGTTTGTTCTGCCTTTCGTCTACCCCAGCTTGAAGGTAGTGCACCGAGTGATATGTGTGGAAACAACATCATCCTCAGTAGATTGAACTACAGTATACGAATTAGTGCTACCGAGTTCCAGAGATAAAACATTGACGTAATGTAGGCGTCAAACAATAATAATATGTGTAGATGCTTTATCAGCAGGAAATAAAAAAAAGATATTATGAAATTCTTGAATTTCCGATTTTAAATTACGAAAGGAAAACCTAGGTCTCGGAGGAATTAAAGAGGGGTTAGCATTATAAAAGTTAATACGTGTATCTATAATTTTAAAAATTGATTTTTTCCAAGTAGAGAGTTTTGGTCCGCATGGTCCCTAAAATCCTCAATGGATTGGGCGATCTGAGCGCGACAGGCATTAAAATCAATAGTTGAAGGTAATCTATACTTAGGACCTTTCGAAAACAGATATCAACAATATCCCTCTGTGAAAGTAACGGTGCCAATCTATGTCAACATTTAAAGTACCAAACTCTGTCAACGTTAACGGGGCCAACCTCTGTCAACGTTAATATTACAATCACCTGTCATTGTTAAATGTAATAACCCCAGTAAAAGGTAACAATCACCAAATCACGTTAACGGTACCAATCTCTGTCTACGATAACGGAACCAGCCTCTGTCAACGTTAACGGAACCAACCTCTGTCAACGTTAAAGGTAATAACCTCAGTAAAAGATAACAATCACCTCCTCCCAATCACCTCCTCCCATAAAAGTAACAACCATAACGTTAAAGGTAACAACCTCTGTCAACGTTAATAATAACAAATTCCGTTAAGGTAAAAATCACCTCCTCCCTTAAAAGTAACAACTTTTTACAACTGTGTATTTCAATATCTACGGTGTTATTGAAACCCGCGTGTGACTAATTCCGGTAGACGATATTGCCTTTAAAGAAACTAACCCGCCAAATAACGGCAAAATTACACCAACTACATCGTTCCGCAATGTTCAGGTCATATAATAATGACTATGTGCCGATTAAAAACTTAGTATTATTCATGGTTTCTTAAAACACCCGTGAAGGAAGATGCGTAAAATGAATTATGAGTTGGTATGTGAGGCCTCTATAGCCCAGTGGTAGAGCACTTGGCCCACTAGCGGAAGGTCGTGGGTTCAAACCCCGCAGGATGCTGTTCTCTCCATATCATGTTTCACTAATTCATTGCTTATTGTTCATCACCATTCGGCAAAACCCCACCTTCTCGGCCCTCAAATTTGCTTCATGAGTAGATAGTACCTCACTGCTGTCTTGTGACGATGTTAGGCCGACGTTCGCTGAAAGAAGTGAAGCTGTAGACAGAAATTCGTTGGTTCTTCGTATGGCGCATCTAAAGTATGCATAGTAGCTTGAATGGAGTACCATGGAGTACTATGGGGAGGCTATTTCACAGCAATAGACAATAATAGAAGACATATCAGCAATGTCCCAGAAACAGTGCAATCCAAAGGAAAAAAATAGAAACATCAGGTGAACTGCGGGATAACAGCGAGAGTCGTCGTAGAAACGGAATATACAACGAGGCTTCAGCAGAAAGTATGTCACTATAGATCACCATACAGTAGGAGGAACAACAGCAGCGCTGGCGGAAGACGGAGTGAGGGGAGGCGAACGAAAGAAAGAAGCATATAAGAAGGGGTTGAGAAGGTGGGCCAAAAAACTCCCAAAAAAACAAACTCTTAATTCGACGCTCCAGTTTTATTTTTTGGCCTAACTGGTTAAAGCCGTTTATATCGTGTCTATAGAGTTTGGATTCTCAAAATGTGTAAGTTATACTTCGTCGTCAGTAGGTTTAGAAACAGTGTACATATGTTGTCAAATCTGGCTGTTGTTGGCGGGATAGCTACTTGAATAATGTTAGGGTTGTTACTTTTAAATTAAAGGAACACATGGCAATTTCGAGCTCTTGTAACACATTTTCTCACAAAAAAGCAAAGCAAATATCTAAAATGTCTTCCAGTGTTCTTCCTAAGGTATTCGTATTAAAAAAGCTGACATAATATACATGTTTAAAGCTAGTTTAGAGAAGTATTGAAACAAATCATTAAAATGTTATAATCATGTTTTCTCCTAAAACAAAACTAAAAACTCAGTCGTTAGTATGGATAAGCGGCGATACTACTACCAGCTTTTGTTTTGGACGTTTCCGCTTCGAGAATTTGGGGAACATCTGTCGACTTCCAAATTTCAAAGCAGAAATTGTACATGAACATACTTTAAAGGGAAACACGGAAATCTTGATTTTTTTTAAAAACTCTAGGTGTTCCGTTAGTTTTTCTACATAATTTGTATTTGTAATATTAATTATAAGAACAATATAAAACAAATAGTTTTTGCATATTATTAATTGTTGATTATATTGCGCCAACGGTATATTTAAACCTATGGTAGACTAACCTTTTATTTAATTCTATCCCAGGAGGTTTAAAGTCAAACTTATATTGGATAAATAAATCGAGACATTAAATTCAATGCTTGCTTGATAAACACTTCAAGATTATCGTGTGTCCCTTTAATTATAAACAGGTATAACTCGACTTTCGATTTTTGATGCAGTGTAGCAAAATTAAAATATTGTGGAAACAACAAGACAACTCACATTGATTTTTGTAAATTTTGCGAGATCGTAATTGAAATCGTTAGATTTGTTTATAAGAGATTAGTGATGATATGGTTCAGTTCACTATTATATAATCGGTTTTAAAACAAATGAACGTTTAAGATTATTTTTGCCTCGAAATGATCCAGCATAAAGTAAACTAGGCTAACTTCTGTCAAAATAATGTTTAGCTTATAAAAAGTAGACGTGCATGTAGTAACATAGTGTTAATGTATTTTATTACCTATAACGACAGTAAGACTATCCATCCCAAGAATGAACGTATTAAATAATGAAAGAGTACCGGATAAAAATCAGAACATTATAAACGGGATTTGATACAATATGCACATTAAAACACAATACACAACATAAAAAGTAGTTAATGTAGGGTTACCGACCGTTAGGTCAGTAGTCAGTGTGATATCCACATATAGTTTAAAACATAAATAATAAAATAAAAAACCGCCAGAAAACTAGTCTAAATTTGGTTTCATATTTTCAAAATAATAGCTATTTACAGGTGTAAAACATAATGTGTAAAAGATTACATTTTGGACTATTATCGAACTATCTGGTGACAACCTGATATAATATCAACGATATTATTCTGAAACATAATCTGAATGCTTGGCCTTACATGTCGGTTAACATACCACAGCAATTCAGTTAGTACACCTTTTTAAATAGTATTCTATGAAAAGAACGATATCTTGTTACGAGATAAGTATTTTGTTCTCTTACCTATTGTTCGGGGCGCTTGTTGTAGCCAAAGGGATATCGGCATATAACATGAGCAACTTCAATAATACGCACACACATTATATATCGTTAAGTTTTTAAGTTGTAAATAAAACTACCTTAGGTTTGAAAATTGGTTGAGAAAAAACTACTTTACAGTCAGAATGACTTTTTGATGTGGCTTTCCTCCCATTTAAATTCCTTGTTGCTGGGACAGTAGCAAATTAAAAAATCTCAAACAAATTCAGTTAGCCGCCTTAATGTTTTGCTATAAACCTTTCAAAGTGTCTTAATTTACACTTATCCAACACATTAAATGGACTGGAGGCGATCTGAATTATAGGCGTCAATCCAGATTCGAATGAAACCACTATTCTGCTCTAAACTAGACCGCATGTTTGACAGTTTCATATGGTTTAACTAGTGTTAATGCATTAGTTTAATCTGGAAAACTAGACGACTCGGCTCGGTATGCTAGGTACACTGACCAAAAGTTGGATTAGAAATCATTCCTTGGTCCGATCGTCCAGGCCTACAATGCCACTAAAAGTGATGCAATCGGGTATTCACCGCATCATTTAATGTTCGGATGGCATCCGAGGCTGTCGGTAGAGGCCTACATGGGGACTAGTCCTGGATATGACATTGACAGAGATCCAGCCGGTTATGTGCAGAAACTTCAGCAACGCATGTAGCATGCCGGTAGCCGGAAAACAATCCGCACGTAACAAGGAGATAGATGACCGAACGGTTCCGAGCCTTCAAGGTGGAAGTCAACGACCGTGTACTAGTCAAGGAAGTTGCCTTCCAGAGTAAACATAAACTGGCAGATCTTTGGGAACATGAACATTATATTGTGAGGAAAATCCTGAACCCGGATATACCCGTCTACAGGGTACAGCGAGAAGATGGCAAAGGAAAACAGAGAAACCTTCATAGGAGCCTCTTGCTCCCTTTTAACATCCTTCCAACTTCCCCTAGCTCTCCTGGTTCGAAAAAGTCCAAAGAGAAAACCTTATCGATGCCTGTTCTCCAGACTGAATCCCTTTCCAGCGACCCCAGTTCCAGTCCAGATAATTCAGAGTCTGAGTCTGACATGTACGACATTTTCCTTCCCGTGCCAGACTACAGACCCATTCTCAAGCCCAGGGTATTTAGACACAGAACCTCCCAGTCCGTTTCCCTGAGACAGTTGGTCCTCCTTCACAGAAACCGATGTTAACTTTTCTCGGCAGGATGCCACTGCTCTGTCTCTGCAGGATGCCACTGGTCTGTCTCGGCAGGATACTGTTACTCATGAACAGGTGAGCGTTCTGGATACCCCAGAGACCCCGTCCTCGGTGACACTATGGACACTACCGACACTCGGTCGGTTGCCGGTAATCCTTCTTAGCAGGAGACCGTATCGTTGTGTAACGCCCAATATCCTACTACCCCATCACCCAGGAGGTCCAGTCGTGACAGAAAACCACCCGATACATACATATTCCATTAGTTGCTGCTTTCGAAGATACCGCCCGATTTAAGGCCATTATTTTTATTTAGTTTATTTAACATAAACAGACAAAAATGCTATGCTTAAGTTTTCATTAATAGATGTAATTTCTATTTATTTCAGCCCAATGAAGAAATTAAAATTTCTTCATTAATACAGTAGATGCATAATGCAGTGTAATGTTAAATGTGCTATTTCAGCATCATTTTATAATTTTATTCTATTTTTATGCCATTAATTGTGCTTTGCTTCAGGTTATTGCATCTTCCAGTTAAAAGTCCTTCCAGCTGTTCATTGTTTACAAACACTTCTCTGACCCTTTTCAAGTGAGGTCAAACTACAGTGTAGTGTGTGCAATAGGCTAAAAAGGAATTTACTACAAACCATTCATTGGCAGTTAGATTGTGTTTTGATTTTCAGGATAGTTAACTTAGCTGTTAAATAATAGCAAATATTCATTTTCTTTTCTTTTCTTTTCTTTTATTTTAGGTAAATGCTTTAGAAATGTCTCGAACCATTTTAATTATGCCGGGGAGAATGTAAACCAGTGATTAAATGTAAACCAGTGTTTATGTTAATGTTTGTATCGTCTGTGTTAGTTTTGTAGATATAACATGTTCTGTACAGTGATGTTCATGTCTTTATATAATAATGCATGTTGTATTGTATTAATGTTTGTATCGTCTGTGTTAGTTTTGTAAATATAACATGTTCTGTACAGTGATGTTCATGTCTTTATATAATAATGCACGTTGTATTGTACTAATGTTTGTATCGTCTGTGTTAGTTTTGTATATATAACATGTTCTGGACAGTGATGTTCATGTCTTTGAATAATAATGCACGTTGTATTGTATTAATGTTTGTATCGTCTGTGTCAGTTTTGTACATATACCATGTTCTGTACAGTGATGTTCATGTCTTTATATAAATAATGCACGTTGTATTGTACCTGACATGAGTGTCATAGCGTGGTATGAGTTGCACGTGTTTATAGATGCACGAGCAATTAACCCGCCAAATCCTAACAACGTGTTTCTTCTTGCTTTAGATACTATCATTCTGCTTGTGAATATCTCATAGTCTACATCGTAGGTTCTGTCAACGCAATCTATTTATACTTTGCAAAGAGTTTATATACATCATATTGCCTTGATTGAACTACCATATTATGGCGCTGTTAAGATGTTTCACTTATTTAATTAATTCTGTGATTATTCTTTTATGCCGCGTCAAGTTCTGAATTAGTAAGATATATTATTTGTGCTGTACTTGTAGGTCTTCTTCCTAGACATTAAATGTATTTATCATGCAGATAGGCACTTTTCTGCCTAATAAAGGGGTGACCTATTAAATTTTGCTTTAATTAGGCACTGACCATTAAAGCAAATCACTGCGGAATCCCTCGGCGTTTATTGTACGTAACGTTATCTGACGTCATGCACGTAACCTTGCCTGACTTCATAACTGGAACCCTGGAGTATCGTATTATGAGTACGACCCCAATCTTATATCTTTAAATAAATATCAGGCTCAGCGATCGCCAAAGATATGTTATTTTTTAAAAATTGGAGAGCAAATAAATGTAGCAAAAAAAAGTTTGTTCATAACCATTATAGAATTGAAATAAGACATTAAAATGATGTTTGGTATATATTACGTTGACGTTAGTTTATTTATATACTGAAAGGAAAAAGAAACGCATAATCAAAAAATTGCCTATACACCACTATTATACACACATAATTCCACGTAATATTCCAGATATATCTCAACGTATTTTGTACAAAAAGGGGCTACATCTAATTACAGAAAGGACAACTCGGCCATGAGGTAGAACTTTTAATCAAAGTATATTTGTTACACGAAATTCATAAATGTTAAATTTCGCTTGAAAACGTCAAACCATTTCAATATTGTGTTTAATGTTAAGAGACTGCAACGTTTAAAGCCTAAGTTTGCTCACGTGCTTGAGCCAAATGCGCGTTCTGGCGATAATGAAACTTTAAAGGGGTAACATTGGGTGTATTCGGTGCTGTTAAAACCTTCTTTTCCGACAAAACAGGCCTAATGTCGCCCTTTATATTAAACATACAATGTGTGGCAGAAATACCCATATGCGTTTCTTTTTCCTTTCAGTATATTTTCAAGTAATAATTGGTGAAATTCTTTTAATAAATATATCGATAGATATGTGGGTATGCAAAGTCTGCATTATGTCTGTCTCACTAATGTCCAATGTTACTATTTCTGCTACTAATAATAATAGTAGAAATTACTAACCTAGAAATGGGTGGAGAAAAATGCATCCATAATTTTAAAAAATGTGGTAATCCAATACAGGTAAACAGTAAAATTGAATACACTTCGGAAGCTATATCATGATTTGTTTGACTTCACGAAAATCTCAAAACAGTCTTCAAGAAATCAGAAAACGTTCTGATTGACCCAATCTGTGTTGGAGTTCATTACCGTGGACACAGTCAAGAGTGGCATTTCCACTTGATAGCCATTTTTCCTTTCAGAATAGTGTATGATTAAGTATAGAATAGACATATTATTGGGGGGAAATAACTCGTTGTTTTATCAATGAAAACCAATTCTTTGTTCTTTGTTTTTGTGTATGTCGTCATTAAAATAATGTAATGTACTCTACTTAATAAAAGACAAACATTGTCAATATAATAAATATGCATATATATTCAGATTGATTACATTGCATACACTAAGACTGGTAAGTAGATATTTAAAGTGCTAAATGTTATGTGTCGATAGAGTTAAATGAATAATTTAAAGAACCCAATTTTAAACTTAACACGTTTCTATAAATACGCTTTCAACATAAGACGTATGTATAATTGTATTAATACACTTCCGACACTTCCTATGTATCAGCACACTTCCGACACTTCATGTGTATCAACACCCTTCCGACACGTCATGTGTATCAGCACACTTCCGACACTTGATGTGTATCAACACCCTTCCGACACGTCATGTGTATCAAAACACTTCCGACACGTCATGTGATGTGTATCAACACACTTCCGACACTTTATTTGAATCAACACACTTCCGACACGTCATGTGTATCAACACATTTCCGACACGCCATGTGTATGAACACAATTCCGACATGTCATGTGTATATATATGTATTTTGGGTGTTCTGGCTCAAAGCTCTCGCTTTGCTCGAGTTTGATCCAGAAACACCCAAAATACATATATAAGTAAATCACCATTTTATGGTGATTTACTTGATTTATTAAAACTTTTTTAAAATAGGGGTAGTGAAGATTGCAAGTTTTATTTTTTTTTATAGTTATCAAAATTACATTCAATTAACAATTTTCTGACCTTGAATACAAAGGTGGTGGATCGTACTCATACACATTACTAAAACAATAAATCACACACTTTTTAGACTTTTTTGTAAGGTTGCCATTGCTTCCTTTCTTCCCTGCTCCACTAGTTCTTTTTTTTTGAACTTCACTAATTTCAAGTTTCTTTTGTTTGATATCTTGTTTCAAATTATAGTATCTTTCCAGTTCATCTAAAATCAACTTAAACTCTTGCTCAGATATTTGTGCATCACTCAACGCTTTTGATATTAACTGCTTTATACTATTTAACTTAGACTCTGCCAAAGTTTTTATTTCATGATGTTTTTGAGCTTTTGCATTAAGCTTGCGTCTGATAAAATTAATACAAACACCTGTAGCTCCACATACTATTGCTGCTATTTCTAAAGGTAACAAAACTGGAACAACAAATCCAATCCCAGCCATAATAACACCTGCTGATATCAAGGTAGTGTCAATTCCATCTGTAATATTAATACCACGTTTATATTTTTTATAAAGTGACTGACGTATATCTCGTTCTGTAATTAACTTTTTTTCAATTTCTGAAATCTTTTGTAATCTATAATTTTGTCCGTCTTCCACTGGCAACTCAGGATATATACTTGGTGCTGTCGGTTGCTTCGGCATTTTTTTTATTAATAAATAAAAAATTAAATTAATTCAATTAATAATGATGCCACCGTATTTACAGCGGTAGCGTTGGCAATCTTGCATACACAGTTAACAACAGAACCAGCACCAATCTCTAAAGGTTTATCAAAGTTATCATGATTGCGTGGGATGATGTGAAGCGTTATGCCATAATTTGGTTGTTCAACACCATTGACAGAAACTATTACAGTTACGTCACCAACTAATCGTTCACATGCTAAACCTATTCCCATAATCCGTCCACGGCGTGTCATTACATGCCCCACATTTGATTCTGCCCCGCCGTTACCAAATGAGAGTATTCTATTTAACACAAGCGGACCCTTAGCCTCCGCAAATATTGTTATAATCCCATATTTAAGATTATCAACTCTATCTCTCAAATGATTAAACTGGTCAACAAAAGGCACAATTCGCCTATATAAATTTTGAACATCATTTATCAAAGCCTCTAAGTCTTCTGTTTTTTTAGGTCTTGTTGGTCCAAATATACTCATTGTTTTTTTTATAAAAATATATTTTTTAAATAATTTCTAAAACACAACTCATAGGCAAACCGTGATTATTTATCTTGTTGCCATACTCATCTCTAACTTCTATTTTCAATTCAGTAATTGCACCATTCATAAGACAGTGATATTCAGGATAAAAATGTGTATATACTATATCTCCAAACTGCTTATTTACTACAGGCACAACACCTATAGTAGTGCTTGGTGCACCATTGAAATAATTACTACTCGTATTAACTTGTTCCAGATGAACATATAGCTGTTTATAAGGAGCTAAATCAATTGGGTAATCTCCTATATTAGTACCTGTCAACCATTTTCTGTCCTTGAATCCCAGCATTTTTGAAAGACCGCTTGACATTCGTGTCTCTATTGGCGTATGTATAATGGCTGCACCAATTTGGACAATACTGTCCAGGATAATATTTTCATTTAGCAATTTAAAATCTTCTACCAAGTCTTGAAAGTTATAGAGTCCACCTGGTAAATGTTTTATTTTATCTGGGTTTCTTGTCTTTACGATTTCACCATTAATATTTTGCCAACCGATAGTGTATGTAATTTTTTTTAATCCAACGCGCTTAGTTCCATCTCTATTATCGATATACTGTTGTAAATTAATAGAGTTGTCTATGTTTGAAATTGTATGAAACATTTTTTTTAATATATATATATAAAAACACAAATAAAAATGATTTCTAAAGAATTCAAATATAACCCAGATGCTCACTATTCAAATACTTTCAGCAAGAAAGTGATAGATATAATAAATCAAAACATAGTCATTACATCAAACGGTAAAGGCTTTAAAGCATCATTTCCCAATGTCTTTGAAAAATACAAACTCCCATACGTTAAATCAGATGCTATAGTCCAAAGCTGGAAAACAAATTGGATGTTATTTTGGCAGAATCAGTTGAATTTTGCTATTTGGTGTGCGACAACTGGGTGTGGTATTGATTTCAACAATCATCTAAAAGCTGATGCCCTTGTTGGTTCGTTATTTCGATTTCATGTCTATTACCAAGTCAGAAGAATATTATTTGAGATGAGTGTAACAATGCCGCAAGACTCAAATTGGAATGCGTTTAATAACACATATAACCGAAACGCATACGAGAGAATATGCAAGGAGTTTAACGTTGACTTAAATTCGGACTGGAGACAGAAACAAAGCTATAATGATGGGCTAGGAACAATTTATAATTACTGGACAAATATTGGTTATCATCCTTTGATAAATACTGTATATGACAACAAAACGATGAGTTTTACAGTTTATGAGAGTGATAAAACATAGCACATTGATTACATTGCACAAGGATCTGAGGCTGACAACAGCTGGTCTACTTTTATACTAGATTGTTCATTTGGATTTACAAGAGCTGGAGTAGAAAGAATCAATGACAGCATAAGAACATACTGCTGGGCAATCCTTGGCTCACAATCACAAACAAGAACAGATATACTTGGAACTGGAACGGCATTTGATGCACAGAAACAATTTCTAGCAAATGTAGAGGACGCAATAAATAGCCCCATCGACTTGCCCAGTCAAATTTCAAGATATGAAACCACCCTGAAATATGCAAGAAGTAAAGTAAATTTTGTCTATGGAAGTGGATTGTACATGTCTCCGAGTGACATGGAATTAAGAATCGGAATAATACAAGACTACAATAATGAAATTGTAATAGCAACCGATGCAAAAGCATTAGGATTGAATAATGATGTAAATGTAAAACCAGTGCCACCAAAAAATATTCAACCTTTTCAGGGCACCACAACAAAAAAATTTTACCGGAACATTCTGACTTTGATAAATCAATATATAAAACTGTGGAACATAACCCACCAGAAATACAAAAAATAGCGATTTAACACGAAGATAACAAAACAACTATAATTGTTGGTACTATAGTAATAGATCTTGCTGCATTACTTATTTACGAGATTTAAACCACTCTTTAGCTGCCACATACAACAACCCGGAAACAAACACAAGCAAAGCCCATAGATTGTTACCAAGCCAATTAATAACATTACCCGTTGCAGATAAAAGCCATGATACTATTGCACCAATAACTCCTGGAAGTGCTGCAGCAGCTTTACCAGCTAGGTTGGCAAGAAGTTTACCAAGATTAAATAGTTGTTTTTTTATCCAATCTTTTACACTTGATGGATCAGGCTTTGGAGTTGGACTTGGCGCAGCACTTGATGTGGGAATAATAGAATTAATTATCACCCCAAGAATCATACCAAATGCAGTTAAAATACTAACAATAGTAATACCTTGCTCCCTAAACAAGGTTTTGATCCTCTCATCAAGAGTTGTATCCTCGTTTAACATTTTGTTTATTGTCTCTTTTATTCTGCTTACTTGGTTACGAAAAGCTTCTCTGTTCTCATTGATAGCATCCATTCTTGCACCTCTTTCAACTTCAAGTTCTCTGATGCGATCGCTAATTCTTTTTATCTGGAATTCATCATTATCAGTCTAAGCTTGTTCTAACTTTTGTTTTTCTCTTGTTATGTCTTTATCAAGTTGTGTGAGTTTTGCTAAGTTATTGGTGAGTTCTTCCTTGACAGTTGTCATCGCTTTTACTATTCCATCCATTTCACGCTTGTCTATATTTGTTTGTGTTTCAACATCAGGACGCTCATCCACATCCCAGTCATAAAGAGCACTTTCCATTGACTGTGCTGTGTTGTCAAGAACATGTGAAAAATCTTGTAATGGAATAGCATCCACATTATCTGGTAAATCGTTTCTTGTGCTCTCCAACGTTTGTCGAGCTTTCTGTGATAATTTTGTTTTACTGTCATACTCCGGTAAATTTAAAAATTGTCTTACCGCCATTGTTCCTCTTGTTCCCCAAGAGCCAATAACCCTGTTATATTCATTTGCTAAAGAATCAAGAGCAAGAAATGTAAAAGAACCATGCTTGGCAGTTATTCTTATTTTTTTATCACCAACATCCCAGTATAATGTTTTGCCATTAGCTGGTACTTTAAACTGGTCATAATCCATTTTGTCCGGTGCCATCTTATATCGTTTTTCTATTTCATTATAAAAGGATTTTACAAGTTTTTTTTTGTATATTTTAAGTGTGGCTTCTGCCAGCTCTCCCCTAAGGTCAGCAATATGGTCGCTTTGATTAAGAAGACTTTTTAGAACAGGCTCATCAGGCACCATTGGTAAATCATCATCATAATATTCATCATAATCATCTGGATCGTACACAGGATTGTCAAATCCTCCTTTAGCCATTGTTTATTTTATTTAATTTTAAAAAATATATTTAAAAAATAAAAACAATGTCGGCTTACGGAAACAAACTCAACCCTCATAGAAAACTAAGAGAACCTCATGGTGCCAAGGGCATCCGCACAAGTGTAGTAATAACTAATAATCCATCAACAATAGACCAAAACCAGCAACTGCTTGTAAGATTTCCCAATCTAAGTACTAATGAAGTGATAGTTCCTCGTACTGCTCGTCTTGCCTTTGAAATAGAACTTAAAAGCAGAACAGACGCCAACGCTACTCTATTCCAGAATCTGGGTAGAGCAATTGTGAAAAAAATGACAATAAGAATAAGTGGCAATGAAGTCATGTCAATAGATGACAGTGATATATATCATTGTTATGTAGATTTATGGAAAAGCCCTACCGAACGATTAAACACAGCTTACCAAGGTATTGGTAAAGCAAACATGTTAAAACATAGAGTTGGCGCGGGAGATGCTTCCTCAGACACCGAAGATGAATCTATAGCAGCAGCTTATGGAAATAGATTTTGTATTCCACTGGACTTTGAAATGTTAGAAAGTCATATGCCATTTTATCAAGCGGGGCTTGGTGATAGGTTAGAATATGAATTAACGTTTAACGATTATAACAAAGTTATCAAAAGCACTGATGCTGATGCATCTTATGTAATAAAAAATATCTGCTTGGAATTTGATACAGTTAGTGATGTTGAATTAGCCAGACAAATAAGA